>JAYJLV010101209.1:0-12060 GCA_036873485.1 Torymus texanus | reverse complement strand
CTCTCTCTCTCTCTCTCTCTCTCTCTCTCTCTCTCTCTCTCTCTCTCTCTCTCTCTCTCTCTCTCTCTCTCCCTCACGAGTTGAGTGAGTTTCTGCAGGCCTGGCTGCTTTTTCGGCTGGCTCACAACGAAACAATATACCCCCCGGCGTGGGGGACGAAAAGATGCTTCATCGAAAAAACCTTCTTTTTTCACGGATAATAATGGCAAAAATGCTTTTTTCCTCCCATTTCTTTTTTTTTCTATAATGAACTTTTAGTTGCTGTACGCTGCGTTGTACGCGAAATTGTTTAATTGGGTAATGGTGGAAGTTTTTCAGGTATTAGCGAGGGGAAAAAAATAAAGAACTTTAAAATAATTTTAGTTTCTCTGTGGCTTGAAAGTAGAGGTTAGAATATCATTCAGTTAATAAACGTTTTTCAATCTACACGGATAGAATTTCTCCGTAATAATTACCGTGAAATTCATGGTAATCGAGGAACATGTCGGACTCAAATAATTGTTACCGTGACGATACAGTAAAAATTACCATGATTTACGGTAAAAGTTATTGGAGTCTCACATGTTCCTCGATTACCATGAATTTTACGGTAATTTTTACGGAAAAATTCTATCCGTATAGTAATTAAATAGTGATTAGTTCTTTGTATAAGAAAACGTTCAATAATTACGATACAACGGTACGCAGCATTGAAAAAATCCTTTGTGGAAGCTATATTTTTTGCGCTTACACGGTAACCGTTAGCGATGTACGTATTACACAAGAGATCAATAGAGTCAATAATGTAAAATGCGCGAAATGGCTGTAAAAAATGTTAACAGACGAAAATACTTTTTTTTAAACGTGGAAAAATGCTTGTCACTTTTTTTTTTAAAATGGCCTTTTTCCATAAAATAAAGAATTTTGACGAAAAAATTTCCATAACGATATTTTCATGTTTCCCAACATTTTCGAGCTCACTGAATTAGAATATATGGGTTTCTCGAAAATGTGCCCGTGTAACGCATTTTTTTTTTCTCTTTTTGCCACGTTTTTTTTTGCTCCCTGCCGAACGTGCGCGTAGGGGTAACTCTCGAATGGATAGCGTCATCGCGCAATAAATTCGCGCGTGGATATTTTTCCGACGCCGAAGTATTTCACTTGATTAGATTTTTAAATATTTATATTCACCATGTTTATCACATTAGTAATTTATTGAACTTCATACAAGTGAGCCACGATCGACGGCAATTTCTGGCAATTAGCAGACAAAAAAAAAGAAAAAATACATACTGGGGGCGTTATAAATTTGATTTCATTTGGCGCAAGAGCCCACGAAAGCAGCGCGTCGAGATTAAAATTCAACCGAAATTAATATTTTTTTTTCTCCTTTGGTATTATAAAAATGGGTACAGGTAGCCACGCGCGCGTGCGTGTATGCCCTCCCGTAATTGTAAAAAGTTTTAACTTTTCATTAGATAAAATAAATCATGATAAAAATGTCAGGATATTATTCAATAAAAGCAATTAATAAATAACAAAAAGTGCTTTTAAAAGCGAATGAATTTGTAGCTTTCCGGCAGCAGCAGCAGTGGCGGCTGCTACTCCCCGCAGGTTCCCCCAAACCAATTTCATTTCGGACGTATAAAAACAAACTTTTCATTTTACATTCTTCAAATGCGCAAATTAAAAAAAAAGCATGCGCGATGCGCCCTGGTCGCATAAATCGCGTTCGAAAACGCTCACGAGTGCAACGAGAAATACTTTTTCGAATTTCCCTGACGCACCCACACTCTCATACCGCCCGACGCACGTACACTGTGAAACGTCTAATACACGCGAACAATGGCTGATCGTTCGAGCGATTTGTGCCGTTTATTTCTGGAATAATTATTTTTTTCGCAAAAATATGAATATATATCTCACGCGTATTCTCCTTTTTCGACACTTCAAATTACCCATATACTCGTATGCGGCGGTAAACCTGCGTACAGGAAGGAATTATCTCTTCGGCCAATTTATAACGGGTAGCCGCAGCATTTGCGGTACGCGCTAAAATATTAAAAATATATTAATGAAAATTCTGTTATCGTTCGGTCTTTTTTTGCATTCCGTTCTTGCCCGAGTCATATTATCTGCGAGGGAGAGGATATATATACGCTTACATTAAGAGTATTAATAAATATATGCGAAAACATTTCGAGCGAAATTTTAAAATAATTTTGTTATTATTTCAAAAGCTCGGTGAAAAACGCGAACGTTTTATTTTTCTGCGCGATCGGTTTACCGGTAGACGGGAGGGAATCTGTGAAAATTTATAATTTTTTAGTCCGTTTTCCCATATTACCGTTCGTTACAGACGGTTTATCGCAAATGATATATATTCATCACACGAAACTACACCTTTATTCATCGGTTTATGAATTTTTATCACATTTAATTGATGGTTTGTTTCATAAACATGCACTAATGCGATATGATGAATGTATTAAACGCGTTTACGACGTTTTCGAAGATTTGATTTAATTATTTATGAAATTCAAATGATTGAAAGTAATACGGGTAACAAAGTATACTCGTATTATAGCAATCGTTGAAATACTATACTTTGCATTGAAAAAAGATTTTTCGTCTTGTATTTTATTTACGAAATTTCGAAAATTTAACAAATTACTGGGAAGCTTATCAACGTCAATGACAAGCGAAAAAACTGCGCCATGCGACACTGTGACATACGCACTCTGGAAAAAAACATCTGACAATTATGTCACCGGCAGGATTTGCATTTTGACTTATTTTTTTTTTTTTCCGTCATTTGGAATATTTTGAACACGGCGATAAAGCAGAATATGGCAAATTCGCAAGAATCTCGTGAAATGTAATTTCACCGGAATATATTAATATTTATGATTTATAATTATTAGGTTATTTCAAACACGACCACATTGACGTCATTCATTACATAAACCTTTCGATCAGTCAAAAAAGTACACAAATAACAATGAATTTTCCATCTAACCCAATGTTTACACTACTTAACATCAAAAATGTTCACCACCCTCATACACCACGATGACGCAATAATCCCCATCACTACTGTACACTCGACTCTCCATTCCACGAAATCAAATTTAAACCAGAAGAAATGGAAAGTGGCATCACCGGGCGGCCGCGTGCGCATGGCTATAATCCCCCTCTGCACGTTCTGAACTGCAACCGCGCGTGCGTTTTCATCGCTCATATAATACGCATGCAGTGTCCGTATGTAATGACCCCTTGTCCGCTCGTTAAACTGGAAATTCCCTCATTTCGCGCTGCAAAATGTATATATTTATCGGGCAAACATTGCGCCGTGGTGGCGGCGGCGGCATCGAATTTGTTGTTTACTCGTACACGCCATGCGCTCTCTCTCTCTCTCTCTCTCTCTCTCTCTCTCTCAGCGTTACACATACACACTTGTATAGGCGAGAACGCAAAAAGAGCGCAACAGCATCAGCAGTAGCATGCGCGATCGGCAAATAAAAGCGTAGGCGCGTGTTTGAGCGCGTAAAAAAGACAGAGCAGCAGCAGCAGTACGCGAAAGGTATATCGACAAAGCGCAAAACTCGAAAAGCGACGCGGGCGCGTGCGCTTGCTCGCGACAAAGAGAGTCGGAAAAAACCGCCGACCCTGCGTTGTGTCTCTTCTTTTTTTTCGTACACGCGCGCGTACACTTCGCGAAAAATCGTCGTCGTTCTTCCCCTCCCATTTCCACCACCGCGTTACATTACGCGTATATATATACCAGAGCGACAGAGCAGCAGTAGCAGCAGCTGCGGAGAGGGGGATTTTTTCTTTTTTTTTTTTTTTGAAGTTCGGCCTTCGAAAGAAGGAGAGATAAAATACGCGGATGCGTACACGCCGAGGGGGGCGACTTCCCTTTGTTTCCCCTTGGCTTTTTAAAGTTTTTTTTTTTCATTTTTAAGGGGGACGGGAGCGAGATGACAGGGCGCAAAAAGGGGGAGCAGTAACAGCAGCAGCAGCAGCCCGGGGATCGATGTACACGCGTGAGGCGACCGGCGAATTTTCAAACGCGCGCCCGCACCATCACACACGTCTATATATATACGTATGTGCGTCCGTATCTGTGTACATTATTTACGTGTGGTAAGGCATGTCGCCCGGCGTATATATCGGAATGGGAGGAAATTTCATTTTGACGGGGGAGAGACTAAGGGAGAGAGAGAGAGAGAGAGAGAGAGAGAGAGAGGATGGTTCAAAGAGGGGTGTACACTAATTACTTTGGAAAGCGGGGGGATCAGATGCTTTTCCTCCTCGGCTCGCCGCTCTTGCGGATTTGCACATTCGCTGTGGAGATCAAATTTTGCAAGTAAAGTTGTGATGTACAATGCTGTATTTATAATAAACGGTCAACGGCAGATTACGGTTAATGTTAATTTTGTTAATCGCGCGCAATTAATTATTCGAATGTAACTGAGATTGAAAATAGCGCGGGGATATTTTGTTAAAGTGCACAGAGAGCGATTTTCACTTTTAATTAGCGAGGAGCGCGTCTCAAAAGCATGTACATAAAGAGTTACACATACTGCTGTTGAAAAAAAAATTAATCATTCGCGAGTTTTTTTTCTAAGAGAATGCAATTATAAATGTGGCAAAAATTAATCGCGTGCATTTTCTTTGGTGTGCCGTACACATCGGTGCATTTGTGGAAAATCCATTTATTCCCACGTAAAACCTCGTATAGGTAAGGTTCCATTAATTTATTGATAAAAACTACCATCGGCTTCTCTCCCTTTCCTCTGAATTATTCCGACGTAATCAAAGATATAAGGGATAAGATATAACAAAGAAAAACATCCACGAATCATATTTTTCAACTCCTACTCGTTATAAATTGCGAGCATTGTGAGTTTACGCCAAGCAGCAGCGGCTCACTCTACGAAAATTCCGTGAGGCAAGCGCCGGCTTCCCGAAAAAGCAATTCGCGAAAGAATCCTCGGGATGCCGCGTGGTCTCGGTTCCCTGGCGCGATGCCCTGCAAGAAGGCGTAGGGTTCTATTTAAAACCCAGCAGCAGGAAACTCACAGCTAGCTTTTGTAGCAGGAAAAAGCTCGACGACAAGTTTTCGTCTCGTTCACGTGGGGTCGACTATAAGTGTAATATACTTGGGTGTGGTACGTTGTTGTACGAGGTACGAGGTGTATATTCACGCGGTAAAGATGTATATGTTTGATTTTAATTTTGAACAATACTGATAGATATTGATGTTGTGGATGGAGACGAGAGAGCATACATATTTTTAGACGAAATTGTTGCAATTTTTTAACGAGAAATAGTATAGTGAATATATATAGCTTTGATAACCCGTGCAAATAATAGAAGCACACGATAAAGATTGAATTTTTCCGTACAATTGTCAAATTCAATTGCTCTCAAAACAATAACAAAGTATATATATACGCTGAGCACGCGCGTTAATACACAATAGTATAGCAATTTATAAAAACATTTCGAAATTTTTCCTAACCCACCCCCAGCCAATTATAGAATGTCGCACAAAAAAAAATAAAAAAAAAGACGAAAAATTTCTTTGGTCGCAAAAAAAGCCACATATCGTGCCATATATAATCTTTGGAAATCTTTCGTGTTTACTTATCTTTGTTGATCGCGGGTAAAAACTCGGCTAAAATGAATAAGCAATCTCGACGAATAGACGTACTTGCAAAAGTGAGCAAGAACGCGAGTGAACGAGTGCGCCTGTAAGTATAATAATTTTTCCTCCTATGCGAAGGCGCTATACGAGTATGCGTTATTCACCGCCGCCAGTACGCACAGCAAAGGAAAGAAGAAGAAGAATAAGAAGAAGCGGCTTTAATTCAGCGCGGCAGTCGAGCCTAAACCGGAGAAACGAAACGAAACGGAACGGAACGGAAATATTTAAGACCCCGGAGGCCCGTGCTGGGGGGGCATTATAACGAGTCTCTCACCGTTTCTTTCATTCTCTCGCTCTCCTTCCCGCGCGTATACACACACACACACATACGCGTATATATAATGGCATTTCGAAAAATGCACTCGCTCCAATCGTAAAGAATCCCCTCGCGCACGATTCCGCGCTCGCGAAGAAAGAGAGAGAGAGCGAGAGAGATGACTTCGATAAAAGTACGCGAAAGAAAAAAAGAGCGAGAGGAGCGATGCTAATTGCCTTCTTCTTGCCTTGTTAAGACCGCTTGCTCCCCTCTCTCTCTTTCTCTCTCTCGCTCTTCTTTGATCCTATCGCCAAGATATTTATTATTAGGGTAATTGTGTTTTCTTTTCGTTGTTCCTGCGTCTTCTTCTTTTTTTCTTTTTTTTTGTTCAACCTCGCTGCGGCTCGTTGTTTTTTTCTAATTGGATTTGCAATTGCAATGTAACCGCGGAATCGCGAAAAAATGCAGTTTTAATAAGTAGCTCTTCGAAGGAGGTCGTGTATGCTGCTGCTGCCATCACCGCGGCTTTTAATTGTGTGTTTCCTTTAGAAAATTGTGCGGGAGTGTGAGAGGACAATTTTTTTTCCAAAGTGGTACAAAAGTCTCTTACCCGCACTGGCATGCTCTGCAATTAATGTTTAATTGAATTAATTTTCTAGAACAGAAAAGACAAGTGTCGAACGAAGATTAATTAAAGTCCGAGTTTTAATCGTTCGCTTGGTCGTAAAAAAAGAACTTCGTTGACGTCACTTTGACCTCTACGAGCGAAAGATATGACATGTAAGAGTAATAAAAATTTACTAGACTCTCAGAAAGTTCTTTGGAAAAAAATGTATGTAAACACACACAAGTACATTATCACTTAGCATTTTCGAGGCATTTCGACTTTTGAAATCTATGTCAGAGAGCTATTTTGGGACGGCCAAAATTCCCGGCGGTAGGCTGTAAAAGAGTTCGACTTATTGCCCGGTGAAATGTATGCGAAAGCCAGTGTAGAAAGAGAGAGAGAGAGAAAAAATCGAGTTTAATTAAATTCTTTACGTCAGAGTTGCTTCGACGTCACTGAGTGCGCGAGCCGCGCAGTCGAGCCTAAACAACTTCGCGGGCGTTATTACATTCTCGAAATGCAAATAATCCGAAACCAGAAGAACCAAGCGTCGCGCTTGCGAGTCTCCCGTTATTAATTGAACGGTAACGTGAGAATGATATGAGATCCGTTTGCGAGCGCGTGCGCTTTTTGACTCTCTCACTCGCTTGTTCCGACCTTTCGACGCCCGCGAACCAGGAAACAAAGTTTGGGCGTCGGGACTTTCCTACGAGCCGATAAAACGTCTGTTATTAGCGTTTTACGGATAAATCGACGTGAGGCGATTGTCGAAACGAGTTTCGACATTTATAGGAAACGAAGGAATATTTCGAGTTCGGATTTGACAGCATTCGCGGGATTTCCTAGAAAAGGATTTTTCTATTTTTAGAATAGAATAATGACGTTTTAATTTTGTTTGAGAAATTCTCTATTAATGGTTCTGAAATATTTTCTTACGCGATGGAAAATTACACAAGTTACTGTGTTGTTAAGTGTGTTTTGGATTTATAATCTTACAATTTATTAGTTATTTCTCTTCTCACTACCCAAACATCCCGTAATACTTTGAGTAGTACTAACTAGATTAAGTTTATGATAATTAACGTTTCGATATTTTACTTACCTAAACTTGATGCTTGCATAAAAAAAAGTTTCAATTTCACTTCAAGCTTCCAGCAATTTAAAAATTACAAGACATCGTGAACAATCGGCTAACCAGTAACCGACCACTACTAATAACAATTCCAGCAGGGCCTTCGTAGCAAGGCAACCAAATTTCGTACAACATGCGACAACGTATGCCGTCAAAATTAGTCAATTTCCCATTTATATATTAAGACAGTCTTAATTGTCAACATTTCGCGTGTGTGTGTGTGTGTGTGTGTGTGTATATTAACACACACAAACGCACACACACACTCTCACGGCTATACTACTGCTATATGTCTAACATGAAAACACATCGTGTTATTGTTATGACACCGAGTAGCTCGCGAACGCGCGGGGGGGGGGGAAGAGAGAAACGTGGCTATAAGGGAGGAGGTTATCGCTCGACCAAAACATATCGATTTTGGCACGAATCGGCGGCGGCGGTAGCGGAGGCGGTGGCTCTCGCGAATACACATCACTATACGGTCGTCGTCCCTCTCTCCATTTTGGCTTCAATTTTCGAGATATCGATTGTAGAACTGACGAGGGGGGTGGGAGGCAAGGGAGGCTTATTTAAAATGGAATGCATTTTAAGCAGGTATTTAAAATGCAGAATAGCTTTTTTCCATTTTCAATGCGGGGCTGTATTTAAAATGCTTTTAAAAGCACTTTTCATTTACATTTAAATAAGCTTGATATAAAATGAATTTTATAAATGTGAAATGCCCGACTTGAATATATAATCGCGTGAGCAGTGCGAGCGAGCGACCAACCGACTGTGAGCGCCGTATAGCGGACCGACCGGTAGCTTCATTGTGTGATTAATAATTTTTGATTTTTTGTAATAACAATAATGCTTCTTTGCATTTTAATGGCCCATAGCCTCTATATACTACTGCGTATTATATACTCTTTCATCGTCTACCTATTAGATATGGCTCTCGTTAAATAATACAGTACCACTGTCGTCGACGGCTTAAGTGTAATATCGAGATTCGATAGCCTTTGCGCCGAGTGAGAGAGAGAGAGAGAGAGGAGAGAGAAGTGGGGAAGAGATATAGGAACACCCCACGTGCGCGTCTGTGTATATATATATATATATATATATATATGCACGTGTGTTTAACCAAAAATATTCTTCGAACGCGAAGCATATATCAGCAAGCGAAAAGTTTTATTCTCGGGCTGGCACCTTTATATATCGATTCGTCGTGACGCGCGCAGGGGCGTCGGGCGGAAAAATAACTAAATATAAAAATAAGCCGCGATCGAGCCCGACCTTATTTGCCCAATAATTAAATTCGCCCTCGAAATCCAACCCCGAACAGGGTCGAGAGGGTTGTACACGTGTGTGTATTTCGAGCCGAAAATTTTTCAACGCGTGTAATATACTGTGTGGGTGTGACGTGCAGAAAGTTCGACTTGCGACCTCATTGGGCAGACGCGCACGAGCTTTTTTTTTTATATTTTAACAACGGCTATGATGTCGCACTGATCCTTTGACCGCGTTCTCTGTTTAGTTTTGACAGATTTTCGCCTGTGCTCTTCGGATGAATTATGAATGATTCGGAGGCACGAAGTTCTAGAAGTGCAGTGTATGCAAAATTGAGGGAAGAAAGAATCGACGGTTCTTACTTTTAGTTTATATATCTAAAGAGAACTTTTGCTGTTAAGAACAGAATGATTAACGGTTTCATCAATTCCTTATGTCGGTATTGGGGCTTTTTTGTGCGGGAATTGATAAAAATAAGTAAATAATTATAACGATTTTCTATGGTGTTAAGATACCTACGACGAAATCCTCAACTTGACAACTTCCACGTAGACGAGAGCGCTGTATATATATATATATATATATAACCCGACGCCGAATTTTCTCCTTCACTGACCGTGTATTAGGTTACATCGATGAAAATTCACACCCGAGGCGTCAACCTCTCTCATTACCATGCCCAAATTACAGTAGTCTACGCGTAAACCGATTATACACACGATGTTACACATATATCTATATATATTCATCCCTTACACTTTATCGAACTCCCGAAAATTCACCTTCCGCTTCGAAAATACCGCAAAGGCGTTATAGAAGCAAGCAACACATACATACACACAGAATTAATCTCGCGCGGCCTGCTGCTACTGCTGCTGTCGGCAGGAAAGACGAGGGACAAAAAAAAAAAAAGAAGAGAAGAGGAATTAGCTTCGACGGGAGATGGCGAAGCCGCCAGTGCCGCCAACTGTCACGCCCCTGCGGCGCGTTTCCTCTCTCTTTCATGCAGAGGAGAGGATTTTTCGATGATTAAATTCGCCGCGTCGACGCCGCGCGCGCGTGGGTTAAGAGCACATATAGGTGTGTATGTGTATATATACATATATACGCTAGGGGCGTCAGCTCACTTATCCATACTAATAACGATACGCGGGTGAGGCTGAGGGGGTGGCGTAGACGTGTGCACGCGCGCGGATTTTTCGCGCACTCGGAAAAAAGGAGAGACCGAAGGGGAGTGGGGGGAAAAAATCGAGGATGACAGAGGCTTGCTGCGCCCAGACGAAGGCGGCCAATTAATTAATTTCGATTATCAAGCGCGCGGAGAATATTTCGCACGCTCGCCCGTTCGGCGCGCGTTTCTCGTTACACGCAACGGCGAACACGTCGCGAGGAATATGGAAAAGGGTCTCTCTCTCTCTCTCTCTCCCTGTTCATCAATCTGTCTCTCTCTCTTTCGGGTTTTTTGTGTCCGCGCGCTGCTTAGTGAGAGGGGGTGAAAGAGAAGGAGGAGGAGGAGGAGGTGGAAGGCTAATTCGCGAGAGCCGAGGCGCGCCTCGCGAGGAGGGCGGCTGATTAAAAGTCGATAATTCGTCGCGCCGTATAGTCTCTCTCTCTCACTCTCTTCCTCTTTCTCCCCTTTTTGCGACGACTACTACTGCTGCTGCTGCCGTCTGCAGCGCGCTGATGACGAGTGAAGATGGACTCGCGCTGAGATTTTTGACGCGGTCTAATTAAGTGCTCTCGAGGATGCTCTCGAGGAGACAAAGTCTATATAGGGAGAACGCGGCATTCGCCGTGTAGTTTATTAAGATAATTAAGGATAATGCGGTTATAAGAAATTATTTTCAGGTTTATGTATTCGTATTTTATAAGATTGTTTCTGGGAATTTTTTTATTATTTACTGGATAATTAGTATCAGAGTTTTTTTTAACAGTGATATGATATAATTGGTTTGAATAAAATCATTATGTATACGCTATATTGAATAACAAGTTTTTATTGATCGAAATACGAAGAGATTCTAAAATGATAAGGTTTCTTCAATGTTATCGCTTTATTAGAGATTTACGATTTGAAAGGTGGCACAGTCCAAGCGATACAAACGCTAATATTTTTAATTAAATCATTGATACTAAATGTTTCGGTAGTTATTTATCGCCTCTGACGATCATCGCGTGATAATATTTTGTTTTGTTACTCTTTGAGTTTACTGACCATCTTGGTTAAATTGACTTTAATGAATTTCTTGGAAATAATTTGACATTAGCTTAGTAACCGTGATGTTATGGATTTACTTTTAGAGCATGCATCATTCTTTTTGAAATACTTATTTATAGGACAAAATATTGTTTGAGAATTTCCTTAAATAATTGATATAAAGACGATAAAGAATCATTTCCTAAAAATATTTTTCTTGGACATTGAAGTTTTAAACTTCAACATCTTTTGAACACCAATATCTGAACAAAGAATAATTACGAAGAAGTTTCAGAAAGAACATTCAAATATACGCGCCGTTTTAAGTTTTAAATTGCTTCTTTTAAATTTTTCAACCATTTTTCACAAAGTTCTATAACCGTTCGAATGACGATATTTCCTGATACTTTTTTCTGCTTTTTCGGGCAACCGATATCTTTTTAGAAAAAGCAGTTTAATTTTAAACTCTGTAAGTTTGCAAAAATTTTCGAAAAAAAGGAAATGAAATTCAATGCTTCAGACGTCTACATCAAATCTCCTACGTGAAACTTTTGAGTGATCTTTTTTATTCTGACCTAAGAAAAGTAAGAATTTTGTAAACCAAAAATGGAACGTTCATCGAAAACTTTTGAACAAAGAACTATGGCATATGCAAAAGATGCATTTTTTAATAAGAAACTGAGGAAAAAATAATAAATTATTATAGAATTAAAAAATTCATTATTTGGTCATTTCTTATAATGCAACTACATGGGACCTCATTTGAAATTTTACAGTTAGAGTAATCGATTCATTTTTAACGTCATATTAAAGAAACTAAAAACCCAAGATTCGAGTCTTGTATTGTCTGTGGAAGAGAGCGCACGTACTTTTATTGTGGTCCTCTGTTTTTCCCGTCTTTTATTCT
>JAYJLV010101188.1:0-12064 GCA_036873485.1 Torymus texanus | reverse complement strand
TGATGATCTAAACCTACAAAAACGATTTTTAATGCCTCAATACACTTAATATAATCAATTTTCACTTATTATTTAACACAATTTGATTCGACACAAATATTAAATATAATAGCTATAAATAAGATCGGAAAAATGATTTTAAACATTTAAAGTACATAGAATTATTAATTTTTTTTCACACAGAATTCGACACAGCCCCCCTAGTTATATGTATTAAATTTGGTATGAATATCCAACCAAATACTAGCATTTCTACAGATTGCGCAAAAATGTCCACTCAGATAATGATAACAGAGAAAAAACTGTATATAAAGAAATTCATTGAAACACATCATCAGTTTAAATAAGTATAGTGCTTTAGACGTGTTATTTAAAATAATCATCTTGAGTGAGTGAAAACTACAAATTATAATAAAAATTCATCTGAAATTTTCTTTGTAAATAACTTAAAATTTATAGTGAACATATCTGTAATTTAAGCTTAATTGTACTAATGTATATTTTTCAGTTTTGAAAATCAAGAAAAAGTTCACAATGGCACAATCGAATTTCATCACATTTTTAGTTCTAAGTGGTAAATATTAATTTTTTTGTTATCTTTTATTTTATTTATATCATACATTAACTTCTACTATTCAAATGTTTTAGTTTTGGTAGCAATCGCATTAGCAGATGGTGACACATGTAGCTGTAAAAATTCGGGAGAACAATCACCGGTCTGCGGAACAGATGGAAATACGTATTATAATCAAGAAGTACTAAAGTGTCATAAAGAATGTTCTAAACCAAGTAAGTATTAGAATTTTGACTCATACAATCGATTTAAATATTGTAGCAGTCGGTTTTAAAATACAAATAGTACAAAGCCTACTACTATACTAATAATTTGTAGATTTGAGAATTGCTTCTCGACGTGCTTGTCAATGCATTTGCCCGAATACAGCTGAACGCTTACCCGTATGTGCAACTAATGGAAAAACCTATTACAACCCACAAGCAGTTAAATGTCACAATCAATGCCACAATGACAGTAAGAGAATACATTCTTATATAATTATGTTTAAGAATTAAAATTATTTACTGTTACTGTTATTAAATGTTTTGTTTTATCTTGTTTAGATATCAGTGTTACATCATATTTGCCCTGTCGTGGCGATACCGAAGAAAGAAAACTCTAGAATTTCAGATAATTTTATATCCAAGAACTGATAAAACAGTTACTTATTAATCTAACCATAATTTGTGTGTATAATTATTGTAATAAAATAAATATTTTTTACACATATGTATACAATAAATAATACTCTTAGAAAAGAGTTTAAAAAATAAGATTTTCCACTATAATTTTATCATTATTTATATACGTTTATCAACTTATATAGATATAACAAATCTATATACACGTGTAACCATAGGGCATTCAAGTTTTTCATAGTATATCATGTGACTTTAAAAGTTGAAGCATAAAATTTTTGTAGTTAAAAAATAAAAGTTACTTATTGTGATAGGAAAAAATATGCATATATACTTTGAATACGTATACAGAAAAATCATTACCATCACGTATGCCTCAAGCTATTAATTTAACGTTTTTGTCCGTTTCAATCACAGTTTTTTAAATATAGTATGTTTTTCTCCTGAAACTTGTATGAATATGAACGTGCGTTATCACTTAAAACATTAAATTGTTTGTGTATGTAAATGCTATACAATTTGTAATAAGCTAAATATGAGCTTTGAGTATTGATGAAATGGCTGTAGTTATACACCATCTGTGGCGCGCGTCACAGGGAAAACAATTAATGTAGTGACTGAAAATCATTGCGTATAAACATATTTTTTATAAGTAACTATATAGATCTTCAATTTCTAACAACAAAAAAATCGTGAATAATTCTTTATAATTTGTAGATATTATACATATAAGGTATTCTTATGAGACAAATTACTAATTAATTTCTATTAATAATATTTCATCTAATAATGTAAATCATGGATCCAAAATTATATTACTTAACTGCTATCTATATTATAATAAATAGTAAGTAAGTTTTATTGGAAAAACAAGTTTCTTCTAAATTATTTTTAATTAATCAATTATTATTATTGCCTGCATTAGTTTTTCATGTGACTCATGCAATTACTTGTGTATGCACAAATGCACTCGCATATTCACCTGTTTGTGGAAATGACGGAAAAACTTATCGTAACGCAAAAGTCGTTGAGTGTGTTAACAAATGCAATAGACAAAGTGAGTTGACGGTTGAATATTTGTTTGAATATATTCATTTAACATATAAGCCCGTTCCAGAAAAATTATTTCTTAACTCGTAAAATAAAAATTTTATAGATATAAGAATTGTTGCATATCAAGCATGTTTTCAAACCAATTCAGCCTTAACCTCGGGCCGATGCCCATGTCCCGAAAGAGGTGCATATTCGCCAGTTTGTGGTAGCGATGGGAGAAGTTATGCCAGTGCTGGAACACTGCAATGTTACAATAGATGCTACAACAGAAGTATATTATTAATTTTCAAGTTTCTTTAAATGAGTGTATTGAAATTGTTAATTAATATTTACAGGTATAACTATTGCCTTAAATGGAGCATGTCCTCCAAATGCTTGTATTTGTACCAATACTAGATATTCAGCTCCTGTATGTGGAAATGATGGAAAAACTTATGAAAATCCAGAAATTGTTAGATGCTTAAATAAATGTCAAAATAGGAGTGAGAATCTTCTTTACATTTAGAATGTTATTTTATGCACACTTGATAATAATAATAAATCTTTTTCCTGTTTCAGATATTCAAATCGTGAGTTATCGCGCATGTCCAGGCTAACTTGATATTATTCAGGTTTCCGACAAAATTTAAATATACATATTTTTCAAGATTGTGTTTAGTCATTGTATTTTGAATATTCATATTTTAAAAATTAAAAAAAAACATGCATTTTTGTATATCAAATTTGCTAAACCGGTTAAACAATGTTTTAATTAATGAATATTTTATTCTTACAAGTTACAAATTTTATCTTAGCAAGTGGCTAATATAAAAGCAGATTTTATTCATTTTTGTTTGGTAACATAGTGTATTTAAAATCCTAAAGAACAACAAAATTTCATAGTTTAGGTTCATTTATAAAAATTTTGTAGTGCAAATGAGCCTTTATTAATGAAATATATTATAGTTTTGTAATAAAATAGAAAATAAAATTTTTTGTGCTTAACTAATACTAGTTTTTTCCTAGCTGTGTTATACTCATAGATTCACTGTTTAAAATAAAATAGTGTTTAATCTTTTGTCTAAAATTAATTAGTCGAAATTGTGTACCATCTAGAATGATAAAATTATACATTATTGTCATTTTAAATAGTAAGTCAATCAATGTAAATGGTTATTAATACATTTTTAAAGTTTTGATTGTAATTAGCGCTTTCTTCGTTTAGTATTTTGGATTTTTTTAACGACAGGGCAAAGTGTCTGCCCTTGCGATCATAGTGGAGAAAACAATCCTGTTTGTGCAAGTGATAATCTTACTTATATAAATCCAGGTATAGTTGAATGCCGAAATCAATGTGAGGGACTGAGTAAGTTAACAAAATTATTACGAGAAATAGTAAAAAATATCCTTGAGCTTCTTTCTTAGTTGAACATCATTTGTTTATCTTATATTCATTTTAGATTTAACAATAGTTGACAAGAAACCATGTCCTTGCAAGTGCGCAGATTCTCGCGAACTCTGGTTAGTGTGTGCAAATGATGGAAACACATACGTCAATCCAAGTGCTGTCGATTGCCACAATCAATGCAATTACCATAGTGAGATATTATTATAACTGTATGACAATTTTAGATTTATCTTTGTTATTTTTAATATAAAAGGAATATTTTGTAGTCTTTATATTTCGTAAAATATAGTTATTTAAATTAGTTTTATAAGAGTTATATAAAAGAAAATAATACACAATTGATTCAAATAATAACCATAATATTTTTTATTTTTTTTTCAGAAATACAAATTGATACAAATAGGCCATGTCATGACAGTGATTTTGGTTTAATAAATTAAAATATTATTCATCCAAACTACGTATTATGTAAGTGTAGTAAAAATATAAAAAATAGAATGTATAAGTTGTTGGATAAAGAAATAAAATTAATTAAAACTAGTGATGCATTCATTGTTCAATAACGTTCGGTATGATTATTTTTCATTTTTATAAATTTCATATTTATTATTTATTCGAAGGTTCGCTATTGTTATGAGTGAGGCCTCGTAAATAATTTATTTTTATATTCTTTCGTGTGTCCACACGTAACACTTTCAGGGCCCAGAAAATCAACATCCTCGTTGATGAAATCTTCTTTACCGGCTCCATATGCGCTGCTCAGACCTTACGGAACTGCCACAAGATACAGCGTAATTAACCTCTAAACTGGAAATGGATCATATAATATGTACAAAAAAAAGTCGTGTTAAATCTGGCAATGGATATATGATATGTAAAAATTTTAGACAATAGTTTTGTGTAACTAGACTTATTATTTACGGCTACGTTTTGACACGAAAAGTTGTAAAAGTCGCACCAGTTAAGGGATTAATTATCCATGATAATCTTCTTTATCGCTCGTGGGGTTCTTCCCTGATAGAAGTGTCTCTATAGAAAATAGATAGGAAAATAATAAATAGCTAGTAAAAATAGCTAATTTCTGGGTAGTGATGTAACGATTTTTTCGGTCATACTCTCTATTATTGGAGATAAGGTAACCGCAAAATATTTTGACTAAATTTTCTCTGTAATGTGATCATGTATTTAAAACCAAGTATTAAAAAAAGATAGCTAACCAAAACTTATACACGAATTATTGGTATTGAATTCGTTTCTCGTACGGTTTCAGGGGATACAAACGAAAACAATGATTTTTCCATTTGATTCTATCTCTCTCACTCCTCGCCATAATAGCTAAGCCTCTTATGAGCCATTTTCTACCTAAAAAAACTGGCCAACGTTTATATCTTTTAAATACTCACAAATAAGCTAATGTAAATTTTTGAAAAAACTTATTCTATTATTCTATCTATTAAATGGTGAATATGTCCGGAAAAATTGTTTCATCGATAGATAGAAATAGCCAAGAAAAGTATCTAGTTTTTGGCAATTATTGGTGAAACTAGGTATTTATTAGGCAATTAATGGAATCAATTTCTACCAGGGTTAGACGGTGCAGTTTGCTACTACCCCCCTAAGACTTAGCACCAGTTTGTTACGAGTGAGGCCTCGTAAATAATTTAATAATAAGTGACGGGACTTGGGTTCGTCGATTTGCAAATCAGACACTCTGACCACTTAGCCACGGCCGCCACCGTTCGGCTTTCTGCTAATCGACGTCATATTATAATCGGACGCTTTGCTTATTTCGTTCTTTTTATATTAGTTCGTGTATCCACACGTAACACTACTAAAAAAGAATTTGTTACCTATAAAAATATTTTTAACACCAACGTAATATATATGTATATAACTAAAATCTATAAATGTCATCGTATTAAAAACTAAATCTAATAACATAATTTTTATTTTACAATAATATTAATAATAATCATCATCTTTATTTTATCCTTTGATTAAAATATAAGTATATTCGACATGAATTAATTATCTGTCTACAATATATATAATTAATGCAAGACAGTTCTACTGAGGGAGGAATTTTATATTCTAATTTTAATACCGGTGTATTTGCTAAATTGGATCAGATCAAAACTTAACTGAAAAATAAATTAATGAAGAATTGCAAAATTGGTCTAAAAAATCACCAACTTATAAAAGTGCATTGAATGTACTTTAATATAACAACTGCATTTCAGGCTGCAGTTACATTTTGATACACCGGATGTACCAAATAGCTGGTCATGAACCAACCAGAAACTACGCTGACATGAAGAAAATAAGAAGTTTGTATTCAAGAATTTTCTAAAAAATGTAGTAACGTCATTTCTCATATGAGCCAATCGATATCAGAAAATGTTGTTTGTTTTCTAAATCCAAATGTCAAAAAATCCAAATCAATAATTTTTGCTTTTCTTAAAAAAAAATCACGAGCAGAATTCAGCCACGGAATCTAATTTTAGCTACTGGGAACCCACCGTCTTGTTCTATAAAAAACTCTAAGGAGGCGAAAGACAGCAACTCCCCCTTCCCTTGAATCCAGATTGATAACATTATTTATCTAGACTCGTTTCGAAATTCTGCCATATTATTCAGACAATAAGCCACCTAATTTGTCCCTCGCGACTCTCTCTTTCTCTCTCTCTCGCCAGTAATGACTTTATTGTTTTCTCTTCCCCTTCCATCCCGTCTCGATACGAGATCGTCTTACAAGCGTTTGCTGAGAGATAAATCGCGTCGTTCAAGACGCGAATGCGCGTACAATGCAGCTAATTGAGAATTATGCATCCGTCGCAGAGTTGCGGTGTAACAACGACATCGACTAGAAACAGAGAAGCGTTCGATTGCTTGCTGCGGGGGCGGACTGATAGTTCACATTTGTATGCGGGGACGAGCGAAAGGTCTTTTTTTATACGGCAGGTTTGTTTCAGGATGCAGATGTGCCTTCGGATTAGTTGAGACGGAGATTCGGTGATTTTTAAGGCTCACAGTGTCGCTGCGGCTTGCTATTGATTTGCGTCCTTCTCAAATCTTTTTTTAGGGTTTGAAGTGAATGGTTAAAGTTTTGAGTAAGTTTGCGTTTACAATAATAAAAAAATATTTTCATATAATCAGTGTTATTTGAATTTTAGTTTCAGATGGAAAGGATAATTTGTTTTAAATATTTAGTAACTATAATGGTTAATATAATTATATTTAAAGTGTTTTAATGTAAATACAATTTAATATATAATCGATGCTGCTTTTCACTTATTCTTAGAAATCGAAAATATTCTAATAATAATTTGAGAAGTGAACTTCTACCATATTTATAATTAATAGTAAAACAATATTCATTTAGAAGACATGCCCTATTGTTCAAAAATACTTTGGAGGTCGATATCAAATTAGCTTTGTCGTTGGGCAAAATTCCTCGCAAACAAAAATCTATGTTAACCTATAGCTGGTATATGGCATCCACTTCAGTTTTAATAATGCCGTAAATAAATTACGGTCAAGTGCGCATGCGCCCCGGAAATGTCTTCATTAAATATTTCCTCGTGAGATCATTTGTATTGCGATAGCAATGACATTCGCGCGCAATAACGGTAAATACCCTACCTATAAGTGAATATTGGATACGAGTCAAAGCAAACTATTTACTCAGATGGTTTATTTGTCGCTCTGATTTACGTTCACTCCAAAGCTAATATTTGTTTTAGATATTCATATACTTTTACGAGAATTCCAAATCCATAGTGTGAAAAATAGAAAATATTTTGTGCAAGGTACGTGCAACAATGGTCATATCACTTTCAAGGTTTTTCAGACATGTATGCAGCATTTGGCCTTTTATTGCTTTGATTTCAATTCAAAATTAGAATTTCTATCGATATACGATCCTGTGATGCATCCGCGCCTAGAGTCGCCAGAACAATAACGTCGTTTTAATTAAAATTTTTAATTCATTTTACGTAGTTATCGCCCATCGAGCAAACGCTCGTGTCAGCGAAACGTGTGTCACCGAAAAATTGAAAATAACCGTTCATCTTCGCAACTAAAGGCAATATTTTTTGGTTATTGAGAAATATCGCCGAATTGCGACCGATGCGCCCTTTCGAAAGGCTATAACTTGTGAAATTCGGCTTATAAATTTCGTAAAATTCATCTTTGCTGATTAATTGATATTTACGAAACGCTATATTAGGTAGAAAACTTTGACTTTCGGAACTTTTTGGTAAAGAATTATTTTAAACCAGTCCTTTTCTTTTAGCAGAAAAGAGTATGATATTATATTATTATTATAATATCATATGTGGGATTAAGAAAAATATTGTTTTTTGCTTCTTCTTAGAGAAAGTTTTCTGAAGTTTTGTTCGAGAAAATATGTATCAACATATCTTAATAATAATACAACGATGTGTTTATCAAAACTAAAACAATAAATACAAATAAAAATTGAAACTTATGATACCTATGTCAAACTATTATTCACTTTTTATAAAACTAGCTACATTAAACGAATTATTTATTTATTTATATTGTTTGCCATTATAAAACTAATAATTAATAAAAAAAGGTTGTGAAATCTTGCTGCAGAATTTGAAGTCAAAGTTTATGCATGTTACGGTTAGTTTTGTACGTCAAATTGTATATGTAGTTACAAAATTTAGACTTTTAATTTTAAATATGAGTGACCATCTAATTTTATGTATTTGTATGTGCGTGTGTGTGCGGGGAGATGTATGTGTTAGTGTATACCGTGCATGTTTTTTTGTAAGAACTGCATGCACGAATATTTTCAGACCTACCAACGGGAAACGCTGTTTTTCTCAGTAGAAATGCAGTATTTTTTTTAACTATACTGTAATTTACCTATAGATAATGTTTTTTGTTTGGCGTTTAGAAATAAATAAATAAAAATAAAAGAGGCAATTCCTTATAATTAGAGAAAAATAGTATTTATTACTTTGATAAATGTACATAGTTTATTGTTGAAAATGATTTTTTATAAATGGAATATCTCAAAACTCAAATAATATAACGGTGAAAAAGAAGTCTTGAAATTGATGTATGAATCTATTTCTTTTCTTGTGAATTTTATAAAAGAAATTTTGGTATGATACAAATACTTAATGACATTAAAAATTAATATAAGAAGAATTAGTATACATTAGTTCGAGGAAACAGCATGCAATGAAGTGGCATTTGTTTATTTTACAAAACTATTGTATTATACCATTTTATATTTTACATAAAGTTTAATGTTTTTCTAGTAAAAAACGGAATTATTAATTTTATTTGTATTGGCCGAATGTTCATCATTTAATAATGTTACCCATAATAATTAAGTATTTAACAACTGATATTTTTTCAATGATTTTTAAATTAATTAAATTAAAGCTCTTATTCGAGAAAATACGCATATAATTGATGAAACATAATTATTCAAATATCGTATTAATATATAATATCCCTTTCCTATTACAATTACCATAAAATGCAAACAACGTAAATGTCAGAGTATATTACAACCATAAATTATTCAAACAAATACATAAAATTTCTAATAAAAATATCTACTTTATCCATTATTCGGCACTTTTATCCCACCTCTGATTTTCTATACCCAAAATCTTATATTATACCGCACGAACTTGACGAATTACATGTATACCACAGCATCAGCAAATACATCACGAAACCACCTGTAAAAACTTTATTCCGAATTAAAAAGTCTACATTATACCCAGTCGCTAGCCATAAATCTCGTCCCTTTATCTCAACCTTCGTTCAACCCCTCCTCGACAACTGTTACCGCGAGCTGTCCACGCCATAGCCGTACGTATACACTCGCGCGACTCTTCACGAATGAAAAATTCTCCGATTCAAATTCGGGAACGCATAAATCCTCCGAAAAATCCGGTGTTAGGTATAAGAAGTGCGAAAGATCGCTTCGTCAGTCCCTTATACCCGTCACTCGCAAGCAGTACAAATCCGAAAGACGGTGCAGAGAGATGTAGAATTGCTTATATATATATATATATATATATAGATTCACAGATTACAGTCGAAAATGCTATAACGATGACGCGGCGGGAAATGTAAGGCAGCTGTGGAATTGCAGCACACGTGCTTCACTATACTATACGTTCGTATACGTAGAAGTGCTCAGTGAGCATTTTGAACTGTAAGGTCCGCACCGTTAATGAAGTCAAAGTTGTAGCGCTGTATATATCCCGCGCGAACGTGGAGTACTGTCTCATCCAAGTTGTCTCTAATTCGCTAGCAGAGACATTCCATATCCCTATAGGTGACCTCTACTCTCTCTCTATCTTGTCTTTGTCGAGGGTGTGAGTACGTTGACCCATTGAGGGTCATTTAATTAGGAACCCCGTGTTTACCAGCTAATACTCAGCTAGGCGCAATCGATGAGGTCTCCGCAATGTGTGTATGTACGTACGTGTATACCTCAGCTGGGAGGCGAACATCGGAAAGTCGAGGGTCTGTGATCGCCGTGAGCTGCGGATCGTGAAACTGTAGTCAGTATGCGTGTGTGTATAGTTAATCTTAGCCTGGTCGAGTTTAAGCAGAAAGCAAGAGTCGAGTGAAGTTGTAAAGGTTGTTATAAATTGTTTGGAATGTTTATACATTGTAACGGAATATACTTGTGTAATATTTGGTTAACGTGACCGAAATGTTTTGAGGAGATAGACTGATTAAAGGGATGGGGAGTGTAAAGGGAATTTCGTATGTATTGGGATATTTATATATAAAGCCGCAGAGTATGATTTTAAAGTAGGTCGAGAGTTAAATATATACTCTATACTTTTTGCTTAATAATGCCGCTTTTAATACGATATTATGCCATGCGTTTGAATTTTGTGGTCGCGCATTCGTATACGTTTTGTTCGGACCATGAAATATAGCATCTCTGTTGTGGACATCTGGACGATATTTGATTTATGACAATTATATTCTGCATATCAGACTGATATTCTTTCTCATAAATAAATGAAATACTATACACAAAGGATTTTCAAAAGTAAAAATTATTAGTAAAATGAAGATTAATGAATGAAGTGCTGATTTTTAATAAATGAATTTCAAATATCAATTTGAATTTTTGTTGGTCAAATATGTTCTTTGGTTATTCAATGACGTATGATGGCGTTATTTATGCTAGATTGTCTATTTTGGAAGGATAAACATTCGCTACGAAATAATATGATTTTAAATATTTTTCTGACTAATGTAATATTTTCTTTTCAAAGAAAACATCAACAAGTATATACATTCCACTTGTCTTCTTTCTTTCTGGATCACGATCGAAGCAAATAACAAAATTTCGAGAAAAGTACATTAATCTTGAGGCTACACTTAAAAAACCTGCACTGAACCATTTTGCACATACATCACAAATCATAAACAAAAAAAAAATAAAGAAAATAAAAACTAAAATAAACATCCTCCTTTAAAAAGCAACAAATAAACAAAAATAAACATCAAAATCAAAAAAAAACAGAAACGAAACGTCGTCAATAAACACATCTTACGCTCTGAAACCACACGCAACCAAAAGGGAAATAGAATGCGGAGTACCTCGAGGGACTCGACGTCGAATCAATGCGACGGGCGTCATTATCCAGGCTACGTGCTTGCCGCGTTCTCACGACTCAAAGTTAAAGCTCGCGAAAGAGAGAGACGAGTGGACGTTCGAGGTCTCGACGCGCTGTGCAGTATTTACGGAGGGTTGCGAGAAGTTGTCGAGTGTCGCGTCGTCGCTTCTTTTGCTCGCGTAAATGGCGACGAGTAAGAGAAAGAGAGCGAGGGAGTAGAAGTGTAGAAGGAGAAAAGGTAAGTGGAAGACGCAGCTTTTCGAGTGGCTGGACGCGCGCGCGCGTATACTGTCGGAGGGTACGGGTATATCTAGTTCAAAGGTTAATTTGAATTGAGAGTGAGAGAGCAGTCGTTATTTGGATCTCGAGGGCGATGAAGTGGTAACGGGTTGTTGGATGCTATAATTGTCTGAGGTTATGAAGTGATAACAAGTGATGGTAAAATAATAGAGTATATATATCTAATAAATGTTCGTTATGTAACAAATTTAAAGTGAGTATTGTATTATTTATTGATCGACAGGTAATAATTACTTTTTAATCTTTTTTTCTTGATATTTTTAATTAATAATCATGTATTTGAAAGGTCCAATTTTTATGGCGATTTATTATGAGTTTTTAAGCACAAGAGATAATCGACGTTATCATAAGTGACGGAAATGGCAAAACACTTTTAGTATGTATGTTCATTACAGGATAATTCGCAAAATTAGATTTGGAATAATAAATCTCATTGTTTATTATAATGAATTAAATATTTGTGGCATCTGTATGAAATATCGAGAAAATA
>JAYJLV010101167.1:0-12065 GCA_036873485.1 Torymus texanus | reverse complement strand
ACTGAATCATAATTTCTACGTATTGCCAATCCGTAGTAAATTGACAATTCGTCTATTAGTTTCCCAGTCAGCTTGCCCTTTCCTCCGAGACCTTTTGTCTTTTTTTTTTAAATTACGAAGGCGGGTACTCATCCGCTTTTGTACGTGATCGATACACTCTTTCTTCAACACTGTACAATTTTCGTAAGGCTCAGAATCTTTAATTCCTTTAAAAGTTTAGGAATCTCCTATTATATCAACAGGTAAAATCAATACAAAAGCGGTCCACCAGAAAGCGCTACCTGACTAATGCATCGTGCTCGTCGAGCGGTCCGAGGCGCTGCGGCAAAATGGATATTTCAACCTTTTCTATATTATTTTCTACTATAATGCCAACTGGGGAATATTTTTATGATCCTAAAGTATAGTTTAAGCCAAAAGAAGATGCATTTATTCAAAATCCTAGAGTGGTGTTACCCCTTAAGAGCTGTTGCCAAATTGTGTTTGAATTCATTTTGGGGAAAATTCGGTCAAAGGTCAAACTTGAAGCAGACAGAGGTTGTAAAGACCCACGAGACGTTATTAAAGCTTCTAACTTGTCCTGATACAGAAGTATTGATTATCTTACCTGTGAATAATGAGACTTTGTACACCAACTGGCAATACCGCGAGGAAGCTGTTACATCCGCCCCGCATACTAATGTTGTCATAGCTGCTTATACAACAACTCAAGCGCCATTAGAACTATACAGTCATATGGAAAAACTAGACACACGTTTGCAGTACTGCGATACAGACTAGTGTATTTTTGTAAAAGACGAGAATAACCTCGAGGAATACAAACCTCCCTTGGGCAATTTGTTAGGTGCGATTACCGACGAGCTCGCTAGTCATGGAGAGGGCACATATATTGAGACAATGGTTTCTGCAGCACCAAAATTGTATGTTTACTGGGCGATCACACCCATGGGTATCCACGTAGAAGATTATAAGGTTATGGGTATAAGTTTAAATTTAAAAAAATCTTTAAAAATGAATTTTGACTCTATAAAAGCACTGATTATTGACAACTTTGACCATAATGAAGAATCTCGCGATAGAGAAAAGATTAGAATTAATTTTAACTCTATCAAACGTACTTCCACGCACGAGGTTGTAACGCGAGATGAAGTTAAAACATGTACTAGGGTCTTGAAAAAGAGGCGCTATATTTCCGCCAGTCATTCGTTACCATTTGGCTACAAATGTAATTAATTGAAGAATTTTCAAATAAAAATCTTATAAAAATTCACACCCTTTGTATTAACGTTTCTATTATCAATCTGTAAGTTTAAGTGCTGTAAAGAAATGAATTACATTAGTGATCATGGGACCCACCGCGGTCGTGGCAGTGGTGGGGGGCTATAAGCTTGTGACCCCACCACGGGCGGTGATAAGCTGGTCCGACGTGGTAGTCAAGCGTGATTGGCTAAGCTGGAAAAAGGATGCCCGATCTTTGAATTAGTAACAGTCATGGACACGAGGTGGAAACATCCCTTCACCTGCATTTGCGCAGGCCCTACAATGGCTGGAAAGTCGGTTTTTGTAAAACGATTTCTTGCACACCTACCCAGTATGTGTAACGTATATTTTGATCGTATTCTTCTTTACTACGGCGAGTGGCAACAAACATATCGAACTGACTACAAGTCAGGTGGCGGTCAAAAAATCGAGTTTCGAGAAGGTGTGCCGGAACCCAAAGACTACTCTCGCGATAACGATAAGAAAAAATTGATTATTCTTGACGATTTGATGCATGAGTCTTGCACCAATGTTGTACTCGACCTTTTTACAACAGGTTGCCATCACAAAAATATAAGCGTAATTTTTATAACGTAAAATATTTTTCACAAAGGTCAGAATCAGAGCGATTTGTCGCTCAATTCCTATTACATTGTACTTCTTAAAAACCCGCGAGATCGCGCATAAATACAGTACCTTGCACTACAAGTTTACCCTGAAGACTCTAAATACTTGCAAGAGGTTTACATCGATGCGTGCACACCACAGTATAGTTACCTGCTGTTAGATATGAAACAAGATACTTTGGATGAATATCGTTTTCGTACCAGTATCTTTCCCGACGAAGCGACACAGTATGCGTATGTTTCTAAATATTCATCAAAGTAAAACTAATAAAAGCGAATAAGACAGTGTACAATAGTCATTGCTATCTTAGCAATGGCCGAGATAACATCGGTACCGAGTAAAAAGTTCTCAAAGAAGCGTGTGGCTCTTTTGAATGCATAGTATCACGTTGACAATCGGCAACGTAGAACACTACTTCGTATAGCTGACAAACATTTGGTAAAGTGTATCTGCGCGTGCGCATTAAACGTATTCCAAGGTGTGGTAAAGCTGAAAAATGCAGAGAAGAGACGTCTAAAGAAGCATAAAAGTGTTTTGCGCAAGTTGACGTGTGACCGTGGAAATATCGGATGGAGAAGCAAAAAACGTACGATACTTCAAAACGGTGGTTCTTTTTTACCTTTTATTCTCGGACCTCATAAGTAAAGTATTTTCAAAGAATTTGGGTAACTAAGAGATGGATCGGGTACGAAAATGATCCTCGTTCCAGTGAATCCAGCAACTAATGAACCGATTCTACCCAATGCTGCCCAATCAGTTCTTAAAGATAGCATTGACGATACTGTGCAAACTTCAGGTGACAAGTTATCGCGTCTGGACTCGGTTATGTTTGAGATTTTAAACTCGAAAAAATTTTTTTTGAACGAACGTGTAAAGTGTAAAAATTACTTGCAGGTGCTCAGACGTTACTTATTTTTCAATGAGAACGAACGTTTGGACGACAGAGACGTGGTGCGTGAAATTGACGAAATCCAAACCACACTAGCCCCACAGACGGAGGAGACTATTCTGGAGGGTATTTCTAAAATTTACTCCAAAAAAGCTCGTATGCTATTCAGGCACTGGCGCACATTCAACTCCGAGCGCTTAAAGTGGAATAGCGCGGGAAACGTCATGATTGGCGGTAAACTCGTTCCACAGTCGAATATCACGGAATTATTGAACCACGTTCTAAAGAAGAAAAAACAAGGCGACGAGGACGAGGAGCCAGCGGGTCGATTTCAATTTGCCAAATTTATCAGCAGTACAGACACACCGAATAATCTTATCGGAAATATAGATATATTTTTTTTTTTCTCTTCATTACCGCGAACAGCCGACTTTGGCCCAGTAAGCGGGGGCTTTCCACCACATCTGTGTGGAAGTTGTGCCCGAACCTATTACCTCACATTTCTCTATTTTTCCATTCCTCTATTATCCCTCCCTGGGAAGCTTCTCCGGTGACACACCATGCCGGTTAAGCCGGCACTCTCTGACCCTGCGGGGCCATCGGGTTCGCTTCCCAGTGGTGACCGCTCCGGAGAAGGTCCATATTTCAGGAGCCAGCTCCTTGCCGGTAAGGCCGGCAATCCCTGCCTATTGCATCGGATCGGTCACCCTACAAATTCCTGCCTTACCTACAAAGCCCTAACCACTGTTTTGCATTTGCCCAAGCATGTGCGGTGAGGTAGGAAAAACCCGGAATTACTCTGATGCAAAATTCCGGGGAAAAACCTACCTCGAAACAGCCGGAGTCCAGTGTACTTTTCCCGTTGAAAAAACACTTGGAAAATAATCCAAGTGTGACTTCACCGAGAATCGAACCCACGACCCCTTGAACGACCGAGTTTCCGCTAGCTAAGGCGTGGCCCTTAACCAATTGAGCCACGGACCGCTCTGAAATATAGATGTATTAAAAATTGCCAATCGACTAACAGTTGCTGCAAATATAGCAAAATGTAGAATACAAACACGAATAGCCTCTTCACCGTTGACCAGACGTGCAGCCCGACAAAAGTGGCTAAAACTCTCCATCTCATGTCATACGCAAATCAATATTACGACCCATCGCACGAGGCTGATTACGCAGGTGCAACCGGACTTTTGCGCGTCAATACACTAGTCAAGGTTCCTACACACTTCATCGACCAATACGCAGAAAATTTCCAAGATTACAATACTACGTTACAAACACTGACGATGTACGAACACAGGTTGTACGCGATCATCAACAACTCGCTCCAACGGATTTTCAGAAAGGCTACTATGCTTTGAGATGGACCTGCGATTGCAAAGAGCCCCATTACACAACATTTAACGAAAAAATACGACAAATCTTTGGCTTTAAGGATGCTATTCACTCACAAACGGGCGTATTCATCACCTCTAAAACAAGTGTGTCTAAAAACGTTGGTACAAGACCTGCGTGTCTGGCACGAGCGATCCCCGATCAATTGTACGTGTACACATATATTAGCGAGCCTTACACAGTCGGCGATACTCAAACAGCACTACTACGCATAGTTTCCTTAGGAAATTCAAGATATAAATTTGGAAGCAACATTGTAAAGCATTTTGCACCTATAACTTACATATTGCTCTTACATCATACGTTGCGCAACGTTGTCATCGATATAGGAGACCAACATGGTCAACGCATACCATTCGAATATGGGACGTTGACCGTAATGCTTCATTTTAAGCGTAATCGGTAAAATGAGCCATTATATAACCTACTACAACCAGCAAACTGGTAGTAGTATTGGCGTGAAAAATTTTTACGCAGGTTCAACCTATCAGCGTGGTTTTGGAATTGGAAGCTTCATCGGTGCGATATTTCGAAAAATTGTTCCATATCTGAGTAGCGGTGCTAAAGCTGTGGGCAGAGAAGCCGTTCGTGCAGGCTTTAACGTACTCGACGACCTAGCTAATGACAAAGCGAGTTTCAAAGAATCAGTCAACACTCGTCTTCGAGAATCTGGAAAAAATTTGAAAAGGAAAGCCGAAAAGAAGGTCTAGGAAATGATGAAAGGACGCGGATATAAATCATCGTTAGTTAGGCGAAAACGACAGTCGACGAGTAATCGCGCGAGAGCGCGCAACGTACCGCGAAGGAAAATGGTGAAGAGGGTAAAAAAATCAAAATCCGTAAGAAGTCAGGAGGCAAAAGGAAGAAGAACAAAAACACCGCTAGAAGTGTTGTACATATTTTTGGTCCTGTATAAATATGACATATTTGTACTCGTGCAGCGGTGAAGGAATGAAGAGCGAACTAGATCTCTTTAGCCTTCCTCTCACTCAAACATCGATAGAAAGCAGCGCTTTTCTCCACTACAAACCCGTGTCATCGTTCAGCAATGACAGCGATTCACCGCTCGAGTTTCTTGTGCCTAGTTCTACCGAACACTACATAGATCTCGCACATACCATGCTGCACGTTACTGTTCAAATTTTACCGATTGACACAGAACAAGAGAACACAAAAGTTGGGTCACTTAATAATTTCATTCACTCTTTATTTGATCAAGTGGACATATTTTTCAATCAAAAATTGGTCTCCCCACCAAATAACGCTTACCCATATGGATGCGAACTCGACTGTTGCACGCGGTGCACACAACGCCAAGAATGGTCTCCTTAACCGTCAATAATGTACGCTTGAAGGGAAGTCCGTCGACCTAATTGTACATTTGCACTGCGACATATTCAATCAACCTAAATTTCTTCTCAATGACGTAGAAATGAGAGTAAGGCTAGTGCGCAGCAAAAATGCCTTCTGTCTCATGGATTCATCAGAAAATGGAAAATTTACGGTAGACATCAAGGAAGCGACGCTTATCGTGCGTCGAGCTAAAATTAGTCCATGTGTGTTACTCACGCATGCCAATGCTCTAGCTAAGATCACAGCAAAATACCCCATCATCAGAGTCGAGGTAAAGGCTTTCATTATGCACAGTGGTGTCATGGGGGAAACGCTCGATAACGTTATTCTAGGACAGTTACCCAAAGCGACTGTGACTTAATCTGGCTTCAGGGTCAATGAAAGGTGAACCAAAAGGCCCGGGTTCGAAGCACCAAATTGCACAGGTGAAAGCACTTGGTGACTAAAAACCATCTCGTGACAACTAATAATAATAAAATGATAATTATTGACATTTTTGCTTATATCTTCGGTAATTTTTCAAATATGTCATTCAAACTTTTTAATATTAATTTTTTCGAAATTTAAAGGTGTCCTCCCCACTTAATCGAAATAACTCTACCTGACTTGAACTTACGGAATACATACATCCAATACAATTATGATGAGACTTCCGATTTGGCTATCTATAAACTTTATGACCATTATCATTATATTGTTTAAAAACGTAATGAGCCGGAATTCAGTATAAGTGTGTGGTCTAGCTGAAATATCTTGTTTATTCAAATCAAAATAAGCCAATAATGTACTGCATCGATTTAGTGCAGCTTCCACTGCAACATCATCATCAATATCGTTAATTATAATTGATTGTCGTTTAGGCAAATGAACTGCTAAGTGTATGATACTATGACTTTTACACTGTAATGGTTTACTTAAAATACGATAACATGCTTCAACTAGGCTAACATATCCCGTTTCTATAAAACTACGAACTTCGTCGTGATTAATTACCCTCTCATTATTTGACTCTTCAACTATAATATTTACAGCATCGTAACCTTTATAAACATATTTATAAAAATATTTCACGGACTTAACGCTGTACAGGACTTCAACGTTTACATGACAATTAAATATGCGTAATAACCCAAGACAATATGGTACTACAAATCGGTTGTCTACAGTTTGATTGCGACGAATAATTCTTTTCCCATAATTTCTTCGTTTATAATACGGATACCCATCAGACGATATCATAGGTTCTTCTCGAAATTCTCTTGGGTAATGTTTCGAACATTGATCGATAACGATACATCTGCTATCACATGGACTATGAATCATATTATTAACCACAATGTTATACAATATAAAATCGGTCTCAGAATCATGAATTTCAGCAGAAATAAATTTATCAATATTTTATTTATTTATTTATTATTTATCACAGTAGATAATTTATAACCATCTTTTGAAGTAACTAAAATGTGCGGTAAGCCTCGTTTCTGAAATTCTACTACGTGTATGTAAGCTGAAACTTCTCCGAAGTATTTCTTTTTGTTATTAGTGAGATTAAATATTCTTTCTTTAAACAAAAAGCACGCGCACAAATGTCAGGACCATTTGAAACCTATTGACCCGGAAATAAATTATCTTTAATTTCACGCCAGTTAGGATTACACGTCATTGTTATAAACAGATCAGGTTTTCCTTTCATACGAACTATAGCCATTGCATCTTGATAATTTTGCATCATATATCTAGGAGAACCAATAAAAGTTGATGGCAATATAACTATTTTCCCCATTTGACTATTCCTAATATTTGCAGTATTACTTAAATGATCAACTAATCCCTGATATGGCTCCACATGCAATTTTTCTTTGATTGCGTTGAATATATTCAATATCCAATCCCTCTCAATTTTAACGTAACTATCAACGATCCATTGTTGAAATAATCTACGACCTAATGAAAATGCATTGAATGTATTCGGTAATATACCTATCCTATATTTAACATAGGAACCCCTAGTTACACGACGATTACTTTGTTCATCTTGGGCATTATCATTATCTACTATGAATTTCCTAGTATTTATTTTCGCTAGATTTTTATGCCAACCTTGCGATACATGAGGATAAACTTTAGAAATAACCGTCTTGCTGCTTATAAGTTGGATCCAGCTCATTACTACACAGCACCCGGCCTCACATGGGATGCTATGCTCAAAAATACACAGGTATAAATTTAGTTATTGAAAAAAAAAAAAAAAAAAACTTTATTCTCAAATAAATTTTCTTTACAGGTTAAACTTGAACTGCTTACCGATGCAGACATGTTAATGCTTATCGAGCGAGGTATTTGGGGAGGAATCAGTCAATGATGCAATCGCTATGCACAAGCGAACAACCCGTATATGAAAGAAGGTTATAATGAAGATGAAGACGAGAAATATTTAATGTATTTCGACGTAAATAACTTATACGGTTGGGCAATAGCTGAGCCCTTACCATATGGAGGCTTTGAATGGGTCAAGAATGTAAACGAGCCAAACTTCTTTAATATCCCCGACGACTGTGACTTTGGATACTTCGTTGAGCTGGGCTTGAAATATCCTAAAGCACTCCGTGATGCACACCGTGACCTACCCTTCTATGCTGCACATATGGCCCCTCCTGGTTCAAAGCAGCATAAACTTATGACTACGCTTCACGACAAACATTGTTATGCGCTTCACTACCGAGCCCGCAAACAGGCGTTGAAACATGGTCCGGTTCTTGACAAAATATATCGAGCTATTCAATTCAAACAGAGTCCTTGGCTAAAACAATATGTAGACTTGAACAGCGCCAAACGAAAGCAAGCGAAGAACGAGTTTGGAAAAATGCTTTTTAAATTGTTCAATAATGCTGTGTTGCAACTAGAACGCGTTCTAGTTGCATGGGAGCGTGGCGAGTGAGTTTTGGATTTCGCGCCTTAGTTTAGTTGAAGATAGAGGGCGTAGCAAGCGCATGCGCGAGAGCTTTTGGCGGGATAATGGACGAGCGCGGAGAAAAGCGCGGGCAGACCCGTTCGGACATCCTTCGAATGCGGCAGTCAGTCGTGAAACGCCTTACTCGCGTGGACTGAGTATTTAGCGTTCAGCGCCTGTTCGTTTGATTTGTGACCCCGCCGATTTTTACTGGTGTAATCGCGCCTATTCTTTGTTGTGTGCGGTGTATACTGTGAGTGTGAGTGGATGAGATACTATAAGCGGTCTCGTAGAGCGAATCTTCGCTCTGGGTGCACCGGTTGCGACAGCTGAGCGAGCTGTCCTGAGCCGTTGGCAAGGCGAGGGCTGAACCCATTCCCGAGACATCGGAGGCACTGCCACGCGCTGAGGCTTATCCACCCGGGAAGCCTCCAGCCTACATTCCGGCGACCTAACCCGGAAGAGCGGGCGGCACGGACATTTCAGTACACACGATATTGCGGCGTCAGTGCTTGGGCTGTACCCAGCAAACGTAAGTAGGAGAGCTCTCAAATAAAACGAATGATCATTCTAACGCGTAAAATAGAGAATAAGATCCAATGTTCTGTTGTTACTGTTGAATAAGTTTTGATTGTTTCTACGTCTCTGCTATTTGCACGTCAGATTTTTGTATTAGATGTATATCTATATATTAGTAAATATACTTTCTTTAGTCAAAGGTCAATGCAAAACAAATATTGAAATGTTATTACTCTGAAACAACGTACTCTAATCTGACGTACGTTTAGCAAGAGCCTTGTTTCGATTGTATTTCTATTGTATTTTAATATGTAACATTATCGCAATAAATTCATATAATGATGGCTCGGGCTTTTCCCTCTCCTCCGTGAGGGTTTTTACGCCGAACAAGTTGGTATTTGGTGAGTTGTTTCCTGCGAAAATTTGTGTTTTATTTACATACCCGATTACTCATTCCTATCCCTGTTTTGGTTATATTGTAAGGTAAGAGAATAAACATGGTGCCCCGGATGAGGCATGAGTAGTCGAGGCTCTTTGACATTAGTTGTGTAATTTTCCGTACTAGTTGATATTTATTACAGTAGACAATACAGGTAAAACTTATCGATTATAGAGTCACGCTTAATTGTTGCGTGCGAAGTGTCGATTGAGTATAAACAAAGACACCGATGGCTCTGCCTATAAGAGTGGTGTATAAGTAAACAGCGCCGCACCTTGAGGCGGTAGAAAGCCATCACAGATACTGTGAATGCTAGCATATGATCGAGCGGCTGTACCGCGTAATTTCTAGAAACTATCGGGTATTTGGTTTCGTAGTTTATCCGACACACGGCTGTTTATAAAACTGAGCTTGCGGCGTGCGCTGTCTCTATTTCAAACTTCTTATTCGCTGGAATTCCTTGCTATTCACAGATTCGTTGCCTTATCATGTCGGTTCAGATGATATCTCTAATAGCTTATTCTAATAGCTGAATGCTAATGTAATAAAGTCAGCTATTACCTTACTATTTATATTATTTGATATTTGTTTCTACTTCCAATAATAATACAATGGCTCCCACGCCTCTAAGAAAGCTTATTAGCTTAATAGCCTTGCAAAATACACGTAGGGCGGAAATAGAGCGCATGAGTTTAGGTTTGAAAGAGAGACAACCTGACTGATTAAGTAAAATTATGATCGATGCGCATATCGACACGCGCAATGGGATTTGGTCGGAAATTCGCAAGACGCACTCGGATATAGTAATGCGAGACGATGTTGGGATTGATCCTTACGTCGAAGATAATGTGTTTGGGTGCCTTCAAAATTCATGCGAGGATCTGCTCGATGAATTACTAGTAAGATTATCGCGATTCAAAGTCATCGCGCCTCCTGAGCCTGTTTATATTCCGCAGGAAAATTTCAATGGGGCAGGCGTAAGGTTAGACACTGCCAAGCTTCCAAAACTTGACCTCCCAAAATTTTCCGGGAATTACGAGGATTGGGAGAGTTTTTGGATCTATTCATCACGCTTGTGCATTCGAAGGCCACGAGTGACGCTACCAAGCTAAGTTATCCATAGCTTTGCCTAACGGGTACCGCGGCAGATTTAGTTAAGGACGTTACAACTACGGTCGCAAACTATACTACGACACGGCAAGCGTTAAAATTACGTTTCTATAATCCTAGGCTTATAGTCAGCAATTATTTAAACACACTCATGAATATGACTATTTTGTAAAGGGAGTCGGCAGTGGAATTGCGCACCTTTGCCGACGAAGCGGAGCGGATTGTTCGTGCTTTGTCAAATTTGAAAATGCCCGTAGATAATTGGCATATATGGTTTATACATATTTTATCGGCCAAGTTGGATCCGGAATCTCGAAAGGCTTGGGAAACGGAGCTAAGTACAAAGGATCGTTTAGCTATGGCGAACGTGGAAGAGAGTCCATCCTTGCGCTCGGATGAATCCGGGCCGACGCGGCATTTTCCGAAATTCTCTGAATTTTCGGACTTTCTGGAATAAGGCTCGCAAACACTTAATATGATCAAGGTCGAAAACATGGGCAACAAAGCCCAAATATTTAGAGCAAAGCAGACTTGTAGTTCACGAAAGGTGTTTCACATGCAATCGGGATCAAAGGGCCCCCCGACGTGCACACTTTGCCCAGGATCACACTACTTATGGAAGTGTCATAAATTAAAGGCCAAATCGCCTTATGAACGAAGATCAGAAATGAGACGTTTAAACCTGTATTATAATTGTTTCGGACCGCATAAATTTGCCGAATGTAATTTGAAGGGACGCTGTAGTACATGTCAAGAAAAGCACCACTCGCTTCTTCATTTTGATTCGAAGCGACCGCAAGGTCTCCCACTAAACTCAACTAATTCTAATAAAAAATCAGAGTCAAGTTCAACCATGATGCCAGAGACAGTAAACACACTTACGGCTAGTATTTCCAGAACAAAATCTACTGTTATTCTTGCCACAGCTCAGGTTATTATTCAAGGCCCGCACAGTAAACATACTCGCGTACGCGCACTTCTCGACCAAGGCTCAGAGGCAACGTTTGTTACGGCCTCAATCGCGCAGCTACTCGGATTACCAAAAAGCCTAGTCAAGATCGCGTTAACGGGGCTCAGTGCCAATGCTTCAGGGACCGCGAAAGCACTGACCTCATTGAAGCTGCAGTCCACAATCCATCCAGAATTTCAAATCGAGACAGAGGCGTTGATCCCCCCACGACTCACGTCATATTTTCCAGCACGTACCATCGTGAAGATAGACCTTGAGCAGTACGCGAGCTTATCATTAGCTAGATCCCCAATTCTACATTCGAGAAACTATCTATAGTAAGGCATTTGACACAATCTCTCCCACTCGACGTTTCGAGCGGCTAAGATTGACGGGTTTTTCTTGAATCGCTCTTTCGTGGATCAATTCCTATATAACGGATACACGACAATGCGTCTATACGAGAACGCAAGGTGTATCCTCGTGGTTACGCACGAACCTTGGCGTCCCACAGGGATCGGTTCTGGGACCCTTGTTATTTTGCCTATACATAAATGACTTACGTGAC
>JAYJLV010101156.1:0-12065 GCA_036873485.1 Torymus texanus | reverse complement strand
TCAATATTTTTTAGTGTTCTATCGATGTGCAAAGTTTCATTAAAATCGGTGGGTGACAGTTGGGTAGGGTTACTTGTGAGTGATATCACACTTACGATGTGGAACTTCAATCGCAAGGCTATTTGGGGTTTTAAATTTTTTAATAAGCAGCTTGATTTCGCATTTAGGGTTATTTTTTTATTTGTAACTCGGTTCTTTTAGCCCATCTGCCTCACACTTTTTCGTGGAACTCGTATCCCCAGGCTATTGGGGATTAATAATTTTTCATTAGCAACTCGGTTCCTCTAGCCCGTCTGCGTGCCTGACACCTCCTTCGTGGAACGCATATCCTCAGGCTATTGGGGGTCAATAATTTTTTATTTACAACTCGATCCCTTCAACTCGTCTACGTACGCCCACACCTCCCATGTGGAACTCGCATCTACAGGTTATTTGGGGTTTAAAATTTTTAATCTGCACCTTGGTTCCTTTCGCCCGTCGGCGTGACTAGAAATCTTTTACGTGGAACTTGCATCTTGAGGCTATTTGGAGTTTAATCATTTTTAATTTGCATTTCTGTCCCTTTAGCCCATCTACGTGTGACTTAGTTTTTTCTGTGAAAATCAAATACTAATTACAATATTTTGTATTTTTGTAAATGAAATCTTTAATTTACTCTTAAAACTACAAATTTTCTAATAGATCTTGTACTTATAAAAATTTTTACATAATATCAATAATTTCCAAGACAAGACAAAATTTTTTCGTTTTTTGAACAACCCAGTCTTTTTACGGCAATAAACGATAAATTTCTATGCCACTTTGGAGTCGATAGGTTCGGATTTCCCTTTTTTCTGTAAGATCACCTGCGCTAGCTCCATATGAAGTAAACAAAACAATTGTTGAAAAATTAAAAAGAAAATTGTTTTCGTTTCTTGCTCCACACAGTCTTCCTACGGCAAGGAACCGGTAAATTCCCATACCACTTTGAAATTGGTAGCGTTCGCCTGTCCCTTTTTTCTGTAAAGTGAACTGCTAGCTTCATATGAAGTTAGCAGATCTTTTGTTGTAAAAATAAAAAAAAAAAATTTTTCATTTTTTGTAGAATCTCCTCGAACTTGACCTAGTGTCGCCAAGACTCTGCTCTTTCCGAGGGACCAGCGGCGCCCTGATTGGCTAGCGTGCTGTGTGTGCGCGCGAGACGTGCGGCAGGCGTCAGAGCTCCTTCGGCTGTTGCCGGAGCAAGTCGTCGCAGGTTGGGTTACTGTGAGGCTAATTATTGGCTCCATTTTTCTGTCTTGTTTAATAAATTGGTGTAAACTTACCCGAGAGTTATTTGTTTTTATTTATATTACAAGCCCGAATCACAATCCCTACCTGCAGGTGGATTTATTACGCCTAAGTTTACTACATAATCAGAAGTGGGATTCAGGATTTGTGATTTGTGGTATTTAGTGACATTATTGTATTAGCTGCTGTGAGAAAAATGTCGGTGCGTGAGGCTTCGACTTATATAGTCCTCGAACTGAGAGAATTTCTTAAGAAGAGAAACTTAATTACAACCGGCACCAAAGCAGACCTTATTGCCCGGTTGGATAATTTAAATCCGAACATATGGATTGAACTACAGGAAGAGGCAGAACAGTTAAATGAGGAGGAAGCTCGGGAACGTGAGTTACCGTTACAGCGACAGAGACAGCAGCAGGAGCAGGAGCAGCAGCAGCAACAACAGCAGCAGTAGCTCCAGGAAGGCGGCGATCCAGCCGCGAACGCGAACGGGCAAGATGGCGCCCGTACCCCTGCGTCAGACGACGCGAGAGATATGGAACTGTTGCGAAGAGAACGGGACCTCCTCACAAGAGAAATGGAGTTGATGCGCCGTGAACGTGGGGATACGCGCGGGTCTCAATCGCATTCTTCAGGTGTCGTGACGGCGAGTACTCTTTCGACCGCAAACATTAGTGTGCGCGCTTTGAGTGTTTTGGTGAGCGAATTTGACGGTAGTAAGAACATGTTTCTCAAATGGTCGCAACAAATACAACTGCTTCGTGTCAATTATGGTTTAGATGACAAAGCAGTTCGAGTTTTGATTAGCTCGCGGCTAAGAGGACGTGCATCCGAATGGTTTCACTCGAGCGCGGGAAATCTTGCGAAGCCGATAGATGAGTTGTTAAGTGATATGAAGAACATCTTTGATCATCGCCCTACAGTGCTAGTGTTATGTAGAGAATTCGAAGCGCGTAGTTGGAAGCAGTCAGAATCTTTCATGGACTATTATCACGAAAAGTTAATTTTGGCTGATCACGTGCCAATCCCGGAAGGTGAATTACTAGATTATTTGATTGTCGGGGTACCCGACGTCACCTTACAGAACCAAGCGCGCGCGATGTGTTATGTCAACAAGGACAAACTTGTAGAAGCATTCAAAAACATTACGTTGTCAAAAAAGCGAAGTGAGCGAGGGGCAGCCAAGGACGCGAATTTTAAGGTTACCGGCAAGTCAACAGAGCATACGAGTGTCGGAGGACAAAGGGTCGCTCGTTGCTATAACTGTGGCGAAATTTGTCATCTATTGCCGAATTGTCCAAAGCAAAGCATGAAAAGGGATCATGCTACATGTGTGGCTCGATGAGCCATCGCATTCGTGACTGCCCAAAGGACCAGACGACAGCGCAGCCAAAATATACGACACCGCCAGCGAGAACCACGTCGGGAAGTACGAGCGCAGCCATGCAGCCAGCAAGTCTGCCGCAGCCATACATGGTAAATGTAAACTTTCCGATTACGACTAACGAAGGCGTCGCTCATAAGTGTATTATAAGCGGTATGTTAGATTCCGGCTCGCCTATAAGTGTAATTAAAGAAAGTTTAGTACCGACGAGCGCGCGGATACCTTTAAATACAGGCGAACAATTTTTTGGCTTAAATGGATCGAGGTTACAAACGGATTTTATTTTTAAAACGAGTGTAGATGTTGAAGGTATAAAGGCAAATGTGCGATTTTTTGTTGTACCCGATAAGACGATGTCTTTTCCGATAATTCTCGGCCGTGACTTTATATCCAATCCTTCAATAAATGGCAATTTAAATATTTTTAATAATCAAAATAGTTCAGAGAATTCGGAGTTATTATTTTTGTAAGAATTGATGAGTATTGAGTATGTTGAATCACCAACTAACGCCAATAAAGAATTACGAATTAATGAAAAACTTGATAGAGAGATATCTAATCAAATTACGGAATCGTATGAAAATCATTATTTTAAAAAATATGAAACGAGTTCCATTAAAGATGATTTCGAGGTAAAAATAATTTTGAAGCACGAGCAACCAATTAGTTATCGGCCTAGACGACTCTCGTACGCTGATAATGAGAGTCTTAAAATTTTACTTGATGAGATGATTAAAGAGGGAATAATTAGGGTTAGTGATTCGTCATACACAAGTGCTATAGTGCTTAATCGAAAGAAAAACGGCGAAATGCGTTTGTGTATTGATTATTGAGAAATAAACATAATCACGATTAAGGATAATTATCCTTCGCCATTAATCGAAGACAATATCGATCGCTTACGTGGAAAAAAAATATATACTCGTCTTGATTTGCGTAATGGGTATTATCATGTAAAAATGCACAAAGATTCTATAAAATACACAGCCTTTATCACCCCACTAGGTCATTACGAATTTTTGCGTTTACCATTTGGATTGACAGACGGACCGAAAAAGTTTGCGAAATATATCGCGAAGGTTTTTGAGCCTTTAATTAAGAACGAGGAAGTTTTAGTGTACTTCGGTGATTTGCTTATTGCTTCCGTTGATTTGGTTGAACATCTCGACACCTGCGTCGTATATTGCAAATAGCGCGCGAACAACACTTGTACTTTCGATTCGATAAATGTTCATTTGCGGAGTATGAGCCGCGATAAAAGAGTATCCGAGTCCGCGAGACGTAAAAGAAGCACATCGTTTTGTGTGCATGGGCAGTTTTTTCCGAAGATTTATCCCGAACTTTTCGGAGCAAAAAGGGGCAAAATTTATATTCGGTGAGAACGAGATCAATAGTTTCGAGACGATAAAGTAAAAATTAATCGAGTCACCCGTACTTCCAATTTTTTCGTCGAAATTAGAGAGCGAACTTCACTGCGACGCCAGTATACATGGATTTGGCGCGATGTTTATGCAGGGACAGGCCGATGGTATTTTTAAGGTAATCTTTTATTTTAGTCAAAGAACCACAGCTGCTGAAGCTAAGTACCACAGCTTCGAGCTGGAGTGCTTGGTAGTAATTTATGCTATTAAGAGATTCCACATTTATTTAGCTGGAATTAAATTCAAGATAATCACTGACTGTGATAGTTTTAGACTCATCTTAAGCAAAAGGGACATTAATCCGCGTATATCACGTTGGGCATTACTTTTAGACAGCTATAATTACGAGATTCAACATAGGCCAGGAACGCGAATGGCTCATATTGATGCCCTTAGTCGGTGCCATACGATTATGATAGTTGAAGGACTTTCGTTTGAGCGCAATTTATAGATACGCCAGGGTTGCGACGCGGAGATTTGTAAAATTAGAGATCGTTTAGAGGAGAACGAAGATAATTTCTTCGAATTGCGCGACGAGTTAGTGTATCGAAAACATAAGCGCGGCTTGTTATTCTATGTCCCCGTGTCTATGGAATCCAACGTTATTCGCTCAAGTCACGACGAACTAGGACTTTGGAGTATTGAGAAGGTCGTTGATGATATTATGAAGGTGTATTGGTTCCCACGTATGAGAAACAAGGTGAAAACCTATATCGCGAATTGTCTGAAGTGCGTCGAGTATGCTCCGCACAGCGGCAAGAGTGAAGGGTTCCTTAGAAGTTTGCCAAAAGATAACGTACCTCTACGGACGTACCATGCTGATCACTTGGGTCCGTTAGAGACGACAGGGAAGGGATTTAAGCATGTTTTATTAGTAATTGATGGATTTACGAAATTTTTAAGATTATATCCGTGTAAAACGACGGCGACAAGGGAAGTTATTAAACATTTATCCGACTTCTTTCGCTCTTATAGTAAGCCATGACGTATAATTACAGATCGTGGAACCGCGTTCACTTCTCAAGCGTAGGAAAAGTTTGTAGGCGAAGAAGGTGTGCGGCATGTGCAGGTAGCTGTATCGACGCCGCGGGCGAACGGCCAGGCGGAACGTATGAACCGCGCGATAACGCCAATGTTGGCTAAGCTTGCAGAATCACCAGATAAATAAAATAGAGTAATTCCTCGCGTTGAATTTGCTTTTAATAATACTAAGACGCGTGTAACAGGGAAGGATCCGAGCGAGTTACTTTGCGGCATATCACAACGAGGGGGAGTACACGATAGCACTTGGACGATGTTAGAAGCAAGTCAGTAGGTTATTTGAGATTTTCAGCAATTGCGTAACGAAGCAAGCACTAATATAATAAAAAATCAAAAGGAAAATGAAAAGATGTATGATCGAAAAGGAAAACCCACTACTATGTACAAAGAAGACGATTATGCTATTATTAAGAATGTAGATACTACTGTTGGCATTAATAAAAAGTTAATCCCGCAACATAAAGGTCCTTATGTGATATATAAAGTGTTAGGCGGAGATAGATATGTAGTCAGAGATATAGATGGGTTTCATGTAAAGAAGTTACCCTATGACAGCGTTGTATCACCCGATCGTATGAAACTTTACGTAAAATAAAATTTTATACTTACTTCGTAATTTTTCGATTAGTTCTAAGTGAAAATTAGCATCTAAGTTTTTTAAAGAAAAATCTATGTACGGCCGAGTCGGCCATTTTGTCAGAATAGCCGAGTTGTAGGATATTTAGTATTTCGGAGCATTTAGTGAGTAACGCCTCCGAAATTCCGCGAATCGCCTCGAGCGACGTTAGACGCGCGGCGGCGCGGATGGGAGGAGCAGCGAGAGAACTTGGCCTAGTGTCGTCAAGACTCTGCTTTTTCCGATGGTCCAACGGCGGCCTGATTAGCTAGCGAGCTGTGCGTGCGCGCGAGATGTGCGGCAGGTATCAGAGCTCCTTAGGCTGTTGCCGGAGCAAGTCGTCGCAGGTTGTGTTACTACGAGGCTAGTTATTGGCTCCATTTATTTGTCTTATTTATTAAATTGGTTTAAACTTACCCAAGAGTTATTTGTTTTTATTTATATTACAAGCCCGAATCACAATCCCTACCTGCAAGTGGATTTATTACGCCCAAGTTTTACTACACTTCTAAACGGCGTTTGACCACAGAATCGAAACGCGCAGGCCGAGACTTTTCGGTGAGCAGTCTGTTGACGCAGCCGGAACGATCTCGCGGAGAAATGCCACGGAATGGCCGCACGCTCATCCGCGGCCGCTTGTCTCGATACAAACGGCGGCGGTAATACAACGCGAAGCCGCTCGCCCGCAATACCTACGCGGCAGATACAAAGATGCGGTACTTACGGTGGATCTGGCCAGCTCGACGCAAATCTCTCTATCTCTCTCACTCTCCTCGCTAACTCGACGAGACGTCGTTGCGTCTCGACTCTCGCGGCTTTCCTCTTCTCTCTATCTTTCTCACTCCTTGAAGTAGGCCGGAGGCTATCATAGCTCTCACGGCAATGTGTCGGGTTGCTGCGGTGGAGGCACGGGCTGTCGGCTGCAGTCAAGGGCACGGGAGACGTGTCGTTGTGCTGTAGCACGGCGGAGCGGGATGCACGTGCAACCTGATGCGCTGCCAAACTGAACATGGGGGCGGCGTCCCCCTGGTAGCGGCGCGGCGGCTCGTTCTTCTCGCTCCGCTTCCTACGTGTCTCCCCAGGCGCGCTGGTGGTCGCAATACATGCAAGCGCGCGAGATTTAAATCTCGTCGCTGCGTATGTGTGACTATTTACTTCTCATGCATGCGCCCATTACAACGCCTACCCAGATTTCGCGTACCCCGTTCTCAACATCTGAAAAGGACAGATTGCAGGAGTGAAGGCGAGGACATTATACGTCGGTGGAGCTCTTCCTTTTTTATTAGCCTTCGGGTATTAACACCTATTTATAGTATGAACAACAGATAAAAACTATATACAAGATACTGTACAAAAAAAATGTTATAATTGATTTTGGGCTGTGCCCTCTTGATCTAGCCCTCCCCGGAGTAACCACAGGGAGGCGCGTCGGACGTCGGTGGGTCAGTGGCCACTCGGGGTCACTTTCGTGGCAACCGGACTCCGGACCAGCCACAAACGTAGCAGCGGCGGGGGCGTCCGGTCCCTGCCGGTCGTTGCCCCTTCTGAGGGGCCAATTCTGAGCCAAGCTGAGCTCCTCGGATGCTTTCAGCTCGTCGCGGCGAGCCTCGTCCCAGCGGGTCCGAGCTGCATGGAGCTCGGCCTCCTTAGCGACGCCACGTGCTCGAGCCTCCTCGAGAGCCCGTTCAGAGGCGGCGGATGCGGGCTTCTTCCTCGTATCATTCGCGTTGAATGCGGGCCCGGCACTCTGCCCGCCAGCTCGTGACGTACTCCATCTCCTCCCTCTTCGCCGTCGCCAACCGATGCCAATAGTGGATCTTGGGGTGCGGCTCCTTTGTGATCTCGGCGGAACGGTCGAGGGCCTCGAACACCTCGATGCGAGCCTGGATCTCCTCCCAGGTGGGGTAGGGCGTCAGCGTGGCGCCGTGGGTCTGCACCGTGGCGTCACGTTTATCCCGCGGGTAACCAGCAGGAATGGGGCCGCGAGGCGGCGTAGTGAGCTCCTCCCTCGGCGAACTGTATGGCACGCCCGGAATGGCGTGAGCTGCTCCGGCGTCGGGGCCGTCCTCCTCGGTGAGCTGGAACTGCTCTTGTAGCAGCTTACGTTTCCGCATAATAACGCGGCCAGTAGTAGAACTACTCTGGCAAACGCCTTTTCCCTGCCGAGATGTCCAGCGTTTGCGTCGTCGTGACACTCCTGTATAACTTCGTGTCGACGCTCCTCTGGTACGACCAACTTCCATGCATGGTCATCGTCGCCGAAGGTTCCGTCCATTTCCTGGTTCGGTCGATAGCAATAGAGGATACCCGCGACGGGTTTATAGGTTGGGTAACCGTTGGGCTGCTCTATTACTTTGGTGCACCATTCTTGATACCATGTGTCTTCGGTGTCCATTGACCAGGACACAGCGGCCACCTCCGGGCCGTCCCCGTTCTCGTACATACGAGAGAGGGCATCGTCCACGTAGTTCAAGGTACCTTTTTTCCGATGGTCTACCGAAACCTTGCAGCTCCAACGCCCACCGAGCAGGCTTGCTGGTGGGGTTGATCATCTGACAGAGCTATTGCAGACTGCTGTAGTGTCACAATCTTAAACTCTTAGCCCTCGATGTAGGGGCGAAATTTCTGTATCGCCCATACAACCGAAAGGCATTTCCTTTCAGAGACGCTGTTATTTAGCTCCTCCGGTGTTAACACACGGCTCGCAAATTCTATCACGCGCTCTTGTTCCTCTATTTCTTTCAGTAGGACAGCGCCCAAGCCTACATCGCTAGTGTCCGTCTGCACAATTAAGAGGCCGTTGGGATTGGGGCCATGCAGGACCAGAGATCAGTGCCCTCAATAATTCGAAGACGCTCTGTTGTTAGTCGAGCCTGGTTTTTGAATTTTTTCCAGCGACCTTACTCTCGATACTAGCTCTGCCAGTAACGTTCCGACTTCCCTCGACACGGGGAATTCGTATCCATCCGAAGCCAGGAGACGCAGCCTGTCTCCTGGTAGTGTCCTCTACTTCGCTATCTGAATTGTTGTATTGTCTTCCGCTGTTTTGCGATTTTCCGTCGTTTTTCTTCTCCCCTTCTTCTTTTGAGTTGCCTCGTCGTCCTCTTGTTGTCGCGTACTGTCGTCGTGAGGTCTGTTTTCACTCGAGTCTGCCGTCGTATTTCTTTGTGGCTGCTGGGTGTTTGGCACAATCTTCTCAGTTATTTTGTGCAAACTCCTGAGTATGCTTTCGCTTCGCAGTACCGCTTCCAGTGGATGTTCTTCCCATATGGAGGTATTTACAAAGGTGCCGTCGTCTTCTTCGAGGATTTTACGCAACAAGCTTTCTCTAAGCATTTTCCGTCTGTTTACTGCGTCGCCTGTCTCAGCTGTCTCTTGGAAGGCAGATACGGCGTATATGCCTAGCATCCACCTACTCAACCTGTCCAATTTGCGGAACAAGGTACCCTGTCGCTTTAATTCCTCGCTTGGTGAGAGCGACAATACCCAATCTTCTACGGCTTCTTCGACGTTGTAAGACATTATGCGCTCGCAACGTGTGTGTGTGTGTTTGCAAGGGAATTTTACGTAAATCCCGATAAATGTACTTGTGCTTTTGCACTGCCAGTGATATTCTTCACAAGGTACCTACTGGATTATCACTGACTCAGTTGGTAACCGACTCCCAACTGGTGGCTTGTTAATGCACGCAAAGCTAAGGCTTCAACTTCCAGATCTTCCTCTAGAACGCGGTGCCTGCGACTAGCTGCAGCTGCTACAAGGGTAGAGGGCGGTATTCGGGAATCATGCACGGGGTTCGCTAAATAGAAGAACGCATGACTCGTGAAGTAGTATAAAAACAGGAATGAATTTTATTGCGTCTAAACGGCGTTTGACTACAGAATCGAAACGCGCAGGCTGAGACTTTTCGGTGAGCCGACTGTTGACGCAGCCGGCACGAACTCGCGGAGAAATGCCACGGAAAGGCCGCATGCTCGTCCGCGGGGGCTTGTCTCGATACAAATGGCGGCGGTAATACAACGCGAAGCCGCCCGCTCGCAATATCTTCGCGGCAGATACAAAGATGCGGTACTTACGATGGAGCTGGCCAGCTCGTCGCAAATCTCTCTATGCCTCTCTCGCCTTCTCGCAGGCTCGACGAGGCTTCTTGGCGTCCTGTCTCTCGCGGCTTTCCTTATCTCTCTCTTTCTCACTTCTCGGAGTAGGCCGGAGACTATCACAACTCTCACGGCGGTGTGGCAGGTTGCTGCGGTGGAGGCGCGGGCTGTCGGCTGCAGACGAGGGCACGGGCGACGTGTTGTTGTGGTTCGGGACCGCGGAGCGGGAAGGCACGTGCAACCTGTTGCGCTGCCAAACTGAACATGACTGCGGCGTCCCTCTCGCAGCGGCGCGGAGGCTCCTTTTACTCGCTCCGCTTCCTACGCGTCTCCCTAGACGCGCTGGTGATCACAATATGTGCAAGCGCGCGAGATTCAAATCTCGTCGCAGTGTATGTGTGACTATTCACCTCTCATGCATGCTCCCATTACAGTATATGTATTCATCAAATCGCGTCGCAGTGTACGTGTGACTATTCACCTCTCATGCATGCTCCCATTACAGTATATGTATTCATGGGTGAACACCGCAATTTGAGGATTATCTTAGTACCGTTTCGGCATTTTGAGGATTTCGAGGACTTTTGAGGAGCATCTTGAAAATTTCAAGGCACGAACACTGACTTTTGAGGATTTCAATGTTTACCTTCCACTCAGAGAAGGAGGTTATTTCGTTAGTCAAGCATACCAGACTCGGGGCGAAAGAAACTCTAGCTCCTCAAAATTCCGTCCGTCCCGAATGAATATATGGGCCAATTCACGTCATCTGGTGTAGGTCACAATTTTAAAATAACTCATAATTTTTTGCTTGTTTCAAATTAACCCCAGAATACAATTATAAAATTTTAGAGCAAAATATTTAGTTATTCTAAAGTTAGAATTTTTTGAAAATTAAAAAATTTTGAATTTTTTGAAACTTTTTCATATTTTATGATTTTTTAACTCCAAAACTTAAAACTTTTTGAATAGTACATTATATGGGAAAAAGCTTACAAATTCCAAAAAGTTTCAAGTTATGAAGTTAAAAAATCATAAAAAATGAAAAATTTTCAAAAAATTCAATATGTTTGAATATTCCAGAAAGTCTAACTTTAGAACAACTAAATATTTTGCTCTCAAATTTTATATTTATAGTCTGGGGCTAATTTGGAACTAGAAAAAAATCTTGAGCTATTTTAAAATTTTGCTCTACAACAGCTGACGTGAAATGGCGCATATTATATTATTATATTATTATTTATTCCAGATATTATTACAAATTCGTAATTCTGCAGAGGTAAATGCAATTTCCTGTGCGCAGAGCTGGAGATACAAAATAAAAAATATATAAACTTAGATACTAAAACTTACAAACTAAATATGTATTCGTCTAACAGTAGTTTCTTGAGGACCTCACTTTTGCGTACCTAATCCATCCCGCACTCGCCCAAGGTTAGGCCTGTGGTACAGGGAAAACCTAAAGGCAAACCACGTGGGATAAAACTTGATTAGGAAAACCCGCCCCGGGATGGTAGGTGTATTCTATTAATCCAGTTGAATGTACATTACATATTGGAAGCCGCAGATTTAAACATAACATATCTAATGTGAAATAAAGTCACAAATGGTTATATAGCGGCGTTATACATAACATTAAAAATTGCACTATTGGTGTTGTATACGTAATAAGTATTGCCAATACTGATCACTGGGTAATGACACTTATCCATTCTTTTAGTTTGATTTTTGACGATTTATTTGAGATATTTAATACGTTAAGCTCATTTGGTAATGAGTTTTATTACTTTATAGCATTTATATAGTTATTCTTATTACTAATTGTTTTTAAATACTTGGGTAATTGTATACTTTTATTTCGAGTTATACTTTCCGAATTTAAATATATGCTCTTGAGTGTATTATAATTATAAATAATTGATTCGTAATCGAATAATTGTTTAAGATTTAATAGAATATTATTGTCTAAGGAATTTTTATTTCTTATTTTTTAAAATTCTGGTGTGCATATTCTGTAGTATTCTGACTTCTGTTTTAAAAGCACCTCCCCAGGCTAATATACTATAGTTCATAATGCTATGGAAAAATGCAAAATATATCATTGTAAGAGTATTAACATAACTTGAGATAACTTATAAAACACAAATAATAGATATTTAGTCTATCTTGTAATAAAATCAATATGCCTATCCCATTTTAAATTATAATCAAAAATAATTCCTAAATATTTACAACTTTCAACT
>JAYJLV010101145.1:0-12066 GCA_036873485.1 Torymus texanus | reverse complement strand
AGAGAGAGAGAGAGAGAGAGAGAGAGAGAGAGAGAGAGAGAGAGAGAGAGAGAGAGAGAGAGAGAGAGAGAAGGAAGAGGTTAATAGGGATTTGCAAGGGATTGCAAGGGAGGCGGCAATAAAAGATGAGAGAAGGATAGCATCGAGGGCGAGAGAGAGAGAGAGCACAGCGAGGTACAAAGAGAGTTACGAAGAGAGATGGGAAAGCAACGAAAGCTAAAGAGCGCGATAAGCCATACGCCAAGATGAAACTGCATTTTTTAAAATGAGACAAAGTACAGGCACGTAGAAAACGATTAATAATACGTGCATCTTCTTGCTCATTCCTCCTTCTTACAGCTCATTTATCTCAAGTGTGTTTGGATAATTATACGAGACATTTATTAAATATTTCTAATTAAATGCTTTGCTTAGGAAAACACCTCGTTTTTAGTGCCTTGTATATGCATTGCCAGAGCATCGTACTAACGTCGGAATAAAAATATCAGGATTTTTCTGTTTAAGGCATGGAATATGGTAAGCAAGTGACACGTGAATGGAAAATTATTACTGATAAATTGTTCTTACTGCAGCGAAACCATTGCATACTTTTGATGAGAATAATCAAGAAAAAGAACAATTAAAGAAATAATATAAAAAAATATTTTTAAATTAGGTATGTTATTTATGATCTAAAATGTTTAAGTAAGTCACCTGATGCATACATATAATAATTGTATTCTGAGTAAATTTATGCGTATTCTTATGAAGTTGGATGAAGGGTTATTAAAATTCATTATAGCATAGATTTAGGCAATCTTCTGGAGACAAAAATTAAGAAAAAATAAAAAAATAAATAAAGATTATTTATCTTGCACAACATTTTTTCGTATTCGCAATCCGAAGTCCAAACTTGTCGATTTTATTATTAAAAATAAAAGAACAAGTTATACATCATGCAAAAGAATACTGAAAATTCTTATTATGAAAAGAAAAAAAAAATTTTTTAGGAAAACGAGTATGTCTTTCATTTGATGCAGAAATAAAATGAACAATGGGATAGAAAATTGTTGGATAAACCATTATGTTTATACAATGAAGTACAACTTTAAGGCTAAACATTTTTAGAACTATAACGTGTTTGTCAATGCTTTAGAAAATTATATGATTATAATAAAAGATAAATTAAAAGGGAAATCAATGTTACTTAACTTGGAACCGTTATAAAATGAAAAATGACCATCGTGATAAAATTATCCTTTTTTATCTGTATTTTTAGCGGATTCACGTGAAAGTTTCACTAAATTAAACAATCTTCTTATTCTAAAAATAATATAGATATAACCTGCAATACGAGTCTATTTATGACTTTTTTGCAATTTAAAAGTCTTTGGACACAGGCCCGCAGTTTCAGATTTTACTTTATGCCTCATAATCTTAGAACTAATTGAATTTATTTATACTTAACACAACAGTCTTTATTACGAAATTTCTCGTTACAATTTGGTATTCTAATTTTTATATCTCTCGACTACTCTTTATCCCAAAAACCAAAATAAAAGTGGTCCTAGCTCTCTAAATCGTTGTTTGAACTAAGAAACTAGTTGTACAATATGAAGCCATCACCTTTGTCAAAGAGTTAAAACAAATATCTATTTGACCTCGTAAGCGTTTATCGGTTAGGAAAAAGATGTTTCGACTCGGCCTGTTTGACAGCACGATGTGACTGAATTAGAGTATTACACCTTCAGACTCTATCACGGCGTTTACGCATGTTAAGTCATTTCGTAGCCTCCTAATCCGTTACTTAACTCGTCAGCAACCATCGCACTTAAAATATCCCCTCAAACTACCCGAAAAAACGTTCCTTAACCTTTTCCGTTATTAGAGAAAAAAAAAGAAACCAGAAAAATCAGGAAAATCTCGAGGGGGACTCCGGAAGTACTCGCAAGTTTCTGGAATGAATTTATCACAGCTAAAGAGTTAAAACAAAAATTATATTCAACAACGCAACCGAGCTGCAGTTTCAGTTCAGTGAAGTGCAGGTGCCCTGAAGGGGCAGAAAAAGGGAGTATACAGAGCTACGAGCGCACGAGCGAGCGAGCGAGGAAAAGGGTGGTGGGAGCGAAGTCGGTCTCGCGTATATATGTACGTGTAAAATACATACATACACACACATACACAGGCAGGGACTGCTGCCGGTGCTGCTGCTGCTGCTGCTGCTGCAGACTGGCTCGCGCTGTTGCCAAGCGGAAATCGCTGATCGTCACGCAGGTTTTTTCTTTGTGGGCACCCGCGCGCAGGAGCGCGATTCTCTTATTTCGCGACGGCGAAGTCGGCAAAAAGGATAAGGGGGGAAGGAAAGGAGGTTAATATACATGAAAACTGCCGAGGTGCGAGATCGTCTGTCTGGAGGTAACAGAGAACGTAAAACTCGGAATTTAGGTGCCACGTGGAGGCGCTTCGCTTGCCTGTCGCCATGTTATTCCCGCTGGCTCAAAGTCAAAACAGGATAAGGCACGATCGGAGGTCCAATGAATTCACCGCGCGTCTCGTCTTAGTCTCACCGCATAGCCGCCAGGTTTTATTTTCCGCAAGCGTCGTAGGAGTGTGTCGGAATGCCTCGCCGCCTGGCATCTAAACTTGTGAACGTAAACAACTTATAGAGAGCTTGGAGTTTTTATCAGCATAATTATTCTAATTTTGAGGTGGAAGTATTTCGTGTGTTGACAAATTTCATATAAAAAAGATAATCAGTAATATATCAAAATATATATAAAGGAAAGAAGTAATCTTGCTGGGATAATAAGATAAATTTATTATTTTTTACATTCCTTCATGATATTAATTGATGTTTTAATATATTGTATACTCTTTTGGAAGATTTTAACAATTCAATCATACATGCTCCAAATACAGTTCTGGGGCTCCGAGGCATAACTACACAAGTTCTCTTTTTTTCGTTTAAAATTGCCAGTAGTATGCCAATATGACCAAAACGTAACCGCAGAAGTCCATTTTTCAGATTTTGTGCCCGGAATAACCGAATAAGTCCATCACTTTTTTTTCGTTTATCGTAATTATCATTTATTTTATCTATTCAAATTGTTTATTTAAAAAATTCCTATACACGTTCCAATTACAAACATTTTTAAATTTTACACTATTAGGCTGCGATTGTCCGCGCTGTTCAACATGTGTAGTTTGTCAAATAGTCGTAAATCTCATAGAAATGTCACGAAAATAGCAATTTCTTGAATAAGTAATAAGAATTTATTAAATAATTGCTATAATTTTGTAATTCACTGAGCCATTTCATAATTAAATTAAAGAATATGCTCCAAAATAAACAAGAAGAGCAGCTTTTAACGAAACAGAAAATGTATAACTAGTTCATTCCACCGGGTAAACATGTATTTTGAATATATGTCAATTGACTAGTCAAGTATCGCAACTCGTCTCGTTTCTTCCGATCTTACATATAAGTGTAAACATTAAAACCCTTTTTCTCAGAAAATTAAAAAGTGGACTTATGTGGTTATGTTTCGAAGTCATAGAGTTATAATATTTTCTTTTAATCTGGTTCAGTAGTTTCAGAAAATTAAAAGATAATGAATGGATGGTGTTGATATTGTAAGTTCTCAGTAATCTGGCACCGCTATAAAAGAAATCGAAAACTTTGCTTTATTATAGCTTAAATATTATATACATGTATGTTTAAGCGTATCCACGTGGTCGAATAATTGAACACATTTATCTTTCACTTATTTATAAAAAGCTTTCCAAAATTTGATTCTAAGAGCATCGATTAATTGCACATGTCATGAAACTGTAATTCTTTAGTATCAAGCACGATGCAGAAGGTAATAGTTTGCCTAGCAACAGTGATACTTACTCAACATCGATATTCTGTTTTCATTTTTGCAGAAATCGAAGAAGACGATAGAGCGATGTTTGCGATCGAATCAACAAGTTATCCAGGATGGACGGCTGGCTACGATCAATGAATCAGATTACTGAGCTGAGTCTTGCTTGTCGTCAGGTTGCTTGATAGTAATACGATAATTCAGCTTATCGCTTAATTTCATAGCAGAATTTTTTCAGCGCAAAAAGTTGTTTTTCAATCGAATAAGTTGTGTGAATTTAGAGGTTCAATAATGTCGTGTAAATTTTTAAATACTACAAGTTAAAAGTGCAAAGGATTTCAGCTACCTAATTTTTATATTGAAACAATTTTCTATTAAAACAGTCTAACCAAAATATTCAAATTTATTTTTGTTTGTCTCGAATAGGTTTCTTTTTTTTAAGACACAGAAAAGTCTGCTGTTAATACATTGACATTTAGCTTTCTCAAACTTAATTTATTGATTCATTATATTAACTGTGGATGTTATCAATAAATAACATTTTTTTAAATATTTATAGAAGAGTAATGTATATTTTGTATACGACTGAGACGTTCTTATTTTTTGTGTATAAAATTATTATTATTTATTTATATATAAAAATGACATGAATTTTACTCCATTTATTGTTTGATAAAAAAAATATATTTTTTTAAAGATATTTTTGAATGACCAGTCGAAAGAAACAATAAAATATTTATAAAATTATAAACGTATAGATAATTGTATCATTCACTAATTATAGTCTAGAAATATTAAGTTAATAAGACCATCGAAAAGAAAACTACTTTTGTGCAAAGATTCAAAATCGGCTAATCTTTGTTACTCCTGTCATTATATATTACGAGTAAAACTTTACCAATAATAAATAAATAAATGCAGATGAAAAAAACAATATGGCGTATCTCGTCTGAGAATCGAACCCAGGACCTTAGATTTTCGTCGAATCGTACTCAAATTATTTGGTAATTAAAACTGATTTAAATCAAACTGTTTACGATGTAGTAAAAGTTATAGTTTTCTGGAATACTTTCTTATACATGAAAACCAAAATTTAATGTTTTTAGTGAATTTTTAATTTTTTGCATCTACATCAAAACGGGATTCATAAATTATGATTAATTTTTATCGCGCCATCATTCCAAAGCCTTTTATAAACGAAATATGGCCAGATTATATGTAAAATATTTTATAACGATTCTTTGCGGTATACAGCTTTTAGCACCCATTCATGCCTATTGAACTATGATTTTTATTAAAGTAAATTGATGGCTTATCTTAAATAACGATCACTACCATACAAAGAAATTTCACTGCATCTTTAGGAGAGAAAGTTAGAACTCGATGTTTTCATTTCACACTTAACATTTCTACTGATTCTAAGATATTCGTGCAGGAAAATAAAATTGTATTAAAAAAATTAATGGTATTATTATCCACGTACGTAAGTAGTATCTTTTTAAATAAAATATTACTTGAAAAGCATTACATACTGAAATTTTTGTATGTCTCATTAAAAAGTTTGATTTCATATTTTAGAAACTACAAAAGAATTTTTAAAATTGAAATGGTTATCATCTTTAATAGCAGTATAAATATTTCCTAATATCCTATAAAATAATAATGATGAGAGATCTATTTTTTATATTCATAAGTTTTAAAGTTCTAGAAATACAGACGCAACTGAGTTAATCAGGAATTTAAATGGAAAAATAAATCAAAGGTAAATAAAATGGTAAGAGTCATATAGTAAGGAAATTTGCATCTTTCAGTAAGTCTGCTTACATAAAGTTATATATGAGAAGAATTTGATGCAGTTAATGGATTTAGCTGAAACCTTGGAAGTTAACTAAAAGTTCATATACAAAGTGCCTAAAACTCTTACATTTTTGCAAAATGTCATATTTTTAACGTAGATACCTACCTTATCGATGGATTTTCCAAAGATCGATATCTTGGATTTTCGCCTTTTACCAAATAGCTTTTGAATAAAAAAACTCGTCAGAACTTAATGTAGGGGAATAAGCATATAGAAGTACGAGTACCTACGAATTCCTAAAGATTTTTGTAGTACGTGCGGACGTAAAAATTATATTAAACATTTATATGCATCAAAGTGATTATAAGTAAATAATTAAACAAGAAATAGAAAATAAAAGTACATATCTTCTTCTCTTAAAAAAGTGATGGATGAAATCTGTCATCACAATAAGACTGTTTTGATTGGTTGTTGTAAACTTATTAGATTGGTCTATACAAAATAGACCCGAAAATCTAATATGTTTGAATTTTCAAGATTGAATTCTCGAGTTTATAAATATTTAAAACTGAATAATTAAAACAGTATAACAAAAATTTCATTATCTTATTTATCAAAATTATGTTATTATCGTTTAATTTAAACTGATTGACAGAAATTGAAACTAACTTGCCGTGCTCATAACCTCAAAAAATAAATAAATGTATAAAATAATGAAAACTAATACGCGCGAAGCGCGTTGAATCTAGCTAGTGTTATAGGAGAAAAATTATAGATTCAATTAAACAATGGTATTACTGCCATGCATCGATAGCGTACACACTTATTTCTTTATTAATGAATACTACATTATTCTACATCATTTATTGCAATAAAAATAGTTCAAAGAACTAATGCACAACGAAGTTCATTGACATTTTGCACAGCAGTCGACGCAGTATTGCAATGGTGCTTGATCCTTGTCTATGCTCGACGAACAATTACAACGACCCCGTTATTACAACACGTTTCACGCGCTTATAATCTTGGCGACTCTACGCAAAAGGTATAGCGACGGGGTCAAACTCGAATATATATCTCCTTCCTCTGTGCACACACATTCATCTCTCGCTATCCATCCATCAACTGATTTCGCTTCATCCCATCTCTCTCTTTCTCTCTCTCTCTCTCGCTCTCTCTATGTCTTTCTCTGTCTCTCTCGCTCTCTCTCTATGTCTTTCTCTGTCTCTCTCTCTGTCCTTACTCAATCTATCTTTTTCACTCTAAAATCCTTGAAATAGTATGTAAGCTATATCTGACGTATTTCTACAAAATTCGTCTTATGATTGTAAAATTATGCAATAGAAAATCAATTTTGAAAAAGATATAACCAGATTGCATTCTGACTGAAAATAAATTAACTTTTATTGTAAGATAATCTAGCTTTTCCTTGTAGATAAAAAAAAGTAGTCAAAAAATGACCATCTTGAATAACTGGTTCATAAAAGCAATTACATAATGAAACTAAATAACATGTAAATATAAACGCTAGGAAATAAGAATAACAAAGAAAAACAAATCAATTTCCTTCTAATTTACAAATTCAAAGAAAGATTTGCTTCCCAGTGTCTAAAAGTATCATGTTGACAAAATATTTGCAATACTTAAACCTTTTAGGCAGTTACGACATTGTCATATATAAAAAGAAGTCTGTTAATATCAATATTTGAGAAACTCCACATTTAATCTACCCTTTTCCGTTACAAAATTTCTTTTTTTTTTTTAAAGCACACCTCTCGCACTGGTTTTCTTCAATCCTTATACCTTATAATACATGAAAAATGTTGATCGATTCAAAACAGCCATATGACGTCATTTTAATGGGATATAAATTTTTCTTATGGAAATTCAAAATGGGAAAAATGATCAAAGAATAGTCAACAAATTTTCTATAACCGAAAAATTCAAGTAGAAGAATACAACTATAAGCTAAGAATTGTATGATATTTAAGAATCATTTTAAACGGGCGAAATTCGAAAGATTTTGATTCTTTTGAGATTTTTAAATGCGTGTTTATGTACGCCATTTTGTAAAAATCGTCCAATTCTAAGCTTAATTTAAAGTTCTATTCCCTGCTGGAAATCGTTTATTCTTTTCCCATTTGTGAAACCATTTGATGAACATTTTCTAGCTATTTTCTGTCGGTTTCGACCAATTCCCCATAAAATTACTAGAAAGTGTTTGAAAATTGTTTTATAAATGAGAGAAGAATAGGTGATTTCTATCCGGGATTCGTTTACTTTAATTTCTTTTTATATAGAAAATTTATTAGTACCTTCAAAAGTTTACAATGTTTGTTGCGTATCAGTGACTACTTTTCGTTTATTTTTTCCATCATGTTAAATTTGTATAAGAAAAATTGTTATGCGGTTCAAATAGCGTCACACGGCTGTTTGTAATTGTTGAGCATTTGTCTCCGTATCATGAAGTATAAAAATTGAGAAAAACCATAGAAATTGCATTAAGTTAAATACGAAAGAATTAGAATACAAATTGAAAAGATTATAAGAAAAACTTTACTACAAAGAAAATTTTAATGCTTTACAAGCCATCTGTCTATATTAAAATAAGAAACGTACTGACGTTAGAAATGAATAAACTGAAAGCATTTCCACTATAGATCAGCAAATGCAGAATTTTCAATATTTAATACAAATATTTCAAGGGGAGAGTTGATGTATACAAATGAAATGAAAATTTTCGCCACACTACCAAATTCTCTGATTTTTCTTTTCTACTAAATAGCAAAAGCTGCCCAATTTACGATCCTAAGCCGAAATCGTGCACAGAGCTTTATTGCCATACCTATTATGCTTTTTATTTCGTAAAATTGATGCACAAGCAACCTCAATTTCAGGACAAGATCCTTGATTACTGCAGACTGGCAGCGAGCGTGTAATTTCGGAGATCCATCAATAATCAGGAAAAAATGGCCCTATCGAGGCCAAAGAACGGCATGAAGCATAGAGAAAAAAGAAAAGACGAGAAAGGAGCCGCTTTAAAAGAAAGCAGTAGCGCGGCCCATCCCCTTATCCAGCGACGCACACTAACGACGTCGAGTTCGCGGGCGTGGAGATAGGAGCGGCTGTCCGCGCGAGCCTTCGAGCTCTTTAAGCGAGGGATATGCCCATATCCCGGCGTGAGAAAACAAACGGAGAAACGGCAACGTCGCCCGCGGGGGAACTAGGCAGCGCCGCACGGCGTGTATACCAGTAGAGCGGCTCTTGCGAACTCCAAGCGGAGAAACAAATTCTACCCACGTCGTCGGCGTACAGCGGAGGGCAGGGGAAATTGGCCGGAAAAGTTAAAGGGCCGAGAAATTTTTATGGGAATTTTTTCTTTACAAGCCCTGCACGCACAAAATATTCATGCTCTGCGCGGGCGCGCGATTTATTATATAATTGCGCACGAACAGTGCGAACCTGCGATGCAAACGTTTTCACTTTAAGCGATTGTAATGTGTAATTTGCAAGTTGCACAGATTAGCGTATTAAGCGAAGTACACACGGTTCGCTTGCATAATTATAAACTATTTTATGTCTATTTGATTACATGGTACATCGGCCCGTCTTCAATATTCAAGATTAAATTTGTTTTTGCCAAATTAACTTGCTTGTACACGATATAAAAAGCGCAGCATGTCCATTCAAATAGTGCAATTTTATAAAAAAATTCGATAAATCGGCCCAACCAACGAATACTGGTTTTCTGGAAAATTATAATCAAGTCGTAAATAGCTACCTAAATAATTTTCTTATTACTCACAGTGGCAGAAAAAATGAATTATTGAATAAGAAGTTCATTAAAATATTCGTTGTATCCCACCAGTATGATAAAACTGGAATTATAAGAGTATTTTACAATGCATAATGAATTTTCATGGTAAATTTCTCGAATAAAATTATTTTTAATATTATTTTCTTCCGTCCATGTTATTATTATTATTATTAAAGTAAATGTATTATTGGAAACTGATGAAAAACCTTTAAATAATTTTTTTATTGTGTATATAAATATTAGAATCTTTAAAATGGGTTTATGCGATTGCGTTTCGGGGAATTGAAAAGAATATATGATACTCAATTTTGTCAGCGAGAGCGTATTATTTTGAGAAATATTTGGTTTATAAATATCGACCGAAGATTAAAATTTTTATAAGGCCTGGTGATGGCAAAGTGTGTTATTTTTAATCCCCTCCGTCGATGCACATATGCGCACGAACCAAAAGTACACATAGCATTAAACTAAAATTAAATTTTATTGTGTGTTGTATGAATTGGAAGCTTAAGGTAAAATAATAATAAATTTTAATTGATGTTTATTAATAACTCTATAACTAATGGAATGAACAGCTATTTTTATTAAAAACTTCAAGTAGATGAGTTTCTACCGATCTATCCTTAGTTTGACAAATTATGATTTTCATTTGTAGCGTTAGAAATAGAACCAAAGAAAGATGAACGAAAACAACTTCTCTCGTTTAAAAAAAAATCCAATATTCGTTAACTGTAAGGCAAACCATAGGTACCTCAAAAATCTTACTACGTACAGTACAAAGCCGTTGAGTTGAAAGTGGTCGGTCTTAAAAGTACATGAGGTCAAAGTTAATTTGAAAATGATGTACAAGGCGCAATTATCATACAATTGAATTTTTTACACGACATAGCCTGGCGCGTATCGGAGCGAAGCCGAGCTGGCAAAGGCACGAGCAACATATAGGCGCGCGAGATGAAGAAGCGTGAGGCCTGCGCCGTGAGACGCGGTTCACCTATACACACAGGCCGGCGCGTGCGCCATTGCCAAATTTAAGATTGCCCGCAGTGAGCGGGCGCGCGAGACTCGACTTTGCAGGAGCGCGCGGTTTCGCTCGAGGCCAACTTCTTCTGGCCTCTCCCGCCCTCCTCTCCAGAGAGCGAACGCGTGCTTTTCGGCCTTTTCGTTTTTCGGATATAATTGCGCGAGAAAAATGCCGGGACTTGCCTCGCCTCGGCCCTATCCTCCTTCTTGCCCGCTCAGACGACGACGACGACGACGACGAGTTTCTCTCGTTACGAGACAGAGTGCGATTATGCGCCGCGCTGCTGCAGAAAAGACACTTAATACCTTACTCTCTTTTTGCCTTTGTCTCGCGGCACTTTTTGCTCGTTTCGTCATTCTGGGATGACCAGCTGCGCGTCGCGGCCAGCTTTCGCGACTTTTTTTTTCAGTTTTGTAATGCGATTAACATGCTCTGCAGCTGAGCTCGATATTCTCTACAGCCTTCTAATCGCTTCCGCCGAAAACTTCAAAAATTATCGACATGATTTATCAATGACAAAACTTTGCAGTAGGAATAATTAATGATACTTTATACAACACGTTAACTTTATAGTCTTTTCATATGGAAAATGATTTTTCTAAAGGCTAATGAACAGATATCTTATAGTCATATCATAAGTCAATCGTGGTAAGATTACATTACAAATATTGGTAATACATTGAATCATCTTCTGAACCTAAATAAGCATAAACAAATAGAATAAATCTTGTTAAATCTAAAACGATCAATCAGATCTTATGAGGTTTATAAACATGTTAACAAACCAAAACATTTTCTGAAAATTTAGCTTTAATGTACTTATGTACAAAAAGCTTCATTCACTTACGCGAGAAGTTAAATAAAAATAGATCTTACAAAATATTGGTGATATTTCATCCCCTTTTTATCCTGTTTTACCTGGTTTTATCGCTTTTTAGGCACGACCACTTCTCGAGATATCCATAGTTATACTTATTGGTTTCTTCTTAATTTTATTCTGAATCAAGTTGGCTATAGGGCACTGCCCACATCTATGTCTTTTCTTTGTTTAATTTTGAGTTTTACTTTGACAAATTAAGAATCTTTCTGATAGTAATTCTAATTATTTGATTGCAGTTGATAAAAGTTTGTTTAATAAAGTCTAAACATATTCATGAAAGTTTGTTTTGATAAAGTCTCAACATATTCATGGACATAGACTGCGAAATCGATTACAAAAATAATAAAAATTGAAATGAAACAGGTACATACTCGATGGTGAAATATATACATTTTAATACGATATACTCGAATATATATTATTTGAATCTATATATGTGGCTTCCCGGAATAACCGAATAAGTCCACTTTTCTAGTTTCCGAGAAAAACGGCTTTTAATGTTCAAACTTATATATATATATGGGTCATTTCACGTCAACTGTTGAAGGTGAAAATTTCAAAATAGCTCAAAATTTTTTTACATGTTCCAAATTAGCCCTAGACATATCCCTAAAGTTTTAGAGCAAAGTATTCAATCGTTCAAAAGTGAGAATTAATTGAAATTTTTAAAATAATGAACTTTTTCATAAATGTTCAATTTTCATG
>JAYJLV010101134.1:0-12066 GCA_036873485.1 Torymus texanus | reverse complement strand
TCATCTAAAGAATATTTGAAAATTCATTTTTATATTAATAACCTAATGGTTACTAAACATTTTTTGTATAATAAATAATATCTTACTCCTGATTGTGCTTTGTACATTTCATTAAGTGCTTGGACATCATTGGGATTCTCAGATAATTTTCTCATAGCAGCTAATCTTTGGGAAACTATTGCACTAATATCAACTTGCTACAATATCGAAAAAGCATTAATGAATAATCAATAAAAAGTTTTCAGATATATAGGAAACTTACTTCAATAGGTGTTTGAGGAAAAATAGATTGTTCTGGTACTGGTTGTGTGATTGGCATAGATTGTGTCATTGGCGGAACGGCTTGGACTGGCAAAAGAGGCTGAATAGGTTGAGCAGATTGCATAGGTTGTACAGCCTGTAAAGGCACAACAGGTTGAACAGGAGTTTGCATAGATTGTATTAGCGGTACTACAAGCGGCTGTGGTGTCGAATGAAAAACTTCTTTAGCAGGAACAAATAATTTTTTTGGTTCAGGTTTTGGATTCTTGGGTTTTGGTGGCACTGGTATCCATTCATTTTCTAAAACCAAAATAATTTTTTTATACATATTAGATAAACTATATTGCATAATGTTATTTTGCCAAATTTACTTTTTAATAAAAATATCTAAATAACATTAAATGTCATAAATTTACCAAATTAATTCTTATGAAATTAAAATAGAAAATTGTAGTATTAAAATATATAAAACACAAGTTTGTTATAATTACTACATACCACTTTTTCTATGCTGTTGACCACTTGATACAGGAAATTGTATACGTAATTGATTTGTAGCTTCTGTGGTTTTCTCCAAAAGAGTTTTATTTGGCAACTGCTTAGAATCCTAAAATAATAATATTATATGATATTAATATTGAACTGAAACATTAATATAAATATAAAAAGAATTACAAACACGAATATTAATAATGATTGAGCTTGGCCGTTCTTTAATTAAGAATGGATGATGGAATCCTTTTTCTGAACTACTATCATCATCAGAGGAAATACTAGACAACTCTCCCATAGCTTCAGATTTGGATAAAGATTTACAGAAATCTGCAAGTTCATAATAAAAATATTAGCATCTGAAATTAATTATGTGAAGAAAGTAAAAATCATGTAATTAAAAGTGTTCTTACCTGTAAGCTCATCAATAGTCTTGCCTCCTTCTTGAATAGCTGCAATAGCTTTGTCTTGCTGAGCTAATGGTAATTTACCTTTCATAATCATATTAATTGCATTACGTCTAGCAATTTCTAAAAGTTTTTTCTTATCAATCTCAATACGTTCTCTGTAAAGTAAATATTTTTAATTAAATTACAACTTGAGAGATTATTATTGAAGATATCGATCATACTTTAAACATTTTTTAAATATACTAACTTTTATATAATTTGACTTTAAATATGTACAAATATAAAAGATTAAATTACTCACTTTCTTTCTTTACTTCTGCTTCGCCCCCTCCATTTATTTCTGTTTCTATCCTCACTACGATTTTTATACCTATCATCAGCATCCCTTGCATATCTATTTCTATCGCCACCACGCCTACTATCACGTCTTTCTCTGCTTCTTGCTCTACTATGCTTTGCTGTATCACCTATTTGAAAAAATTTATAAATATCCATTGAAAAGATTACATTATAAAAAAATTTCAATTTGTACAACAAATTTTTTAGTTACCACTTTGACTTCGACTTCGTCCATCTTTTGAATGGCAACTACGACTTCTATTTTTATCTCTGTCTTTACTTCTATTCTTATCTTTGTGATCTTTAGATCTAGACCTACTACTTCCTAGATTCTTCTTTTTTTCTTTTTCTTTGAGTACAAGTCTAAGATCATTTTTCTTTGTGATATGTCGCGTAGATGATGGGCTCCTAGAGTATTTTTTTCTGTCAGAACGTAGAGTTCCTGTGCCAGGTGGAGGTGTTGGACTGAGGGTAGGTGTACGATTATTATCAATATCTTCTTCATCACTATCTGATATCTCGCCATCTTCCATACGTTCTTCTTTTTCTTTTCTTTTATTTTCAATTTCTTTAACAGTATTATTATAAACTTCACTATTTTTTAAATCTTTTATCATAATTTTACAAGTTGAAGAATTTTTTGACTTTTCTATAAAAAAAAATAAGACTGACATTAGTCGATTATTTCTGTAAGTTAAATATAATAGAAAAGCATAATTTTAAACTCAAACGGGTTTCATTATATTATTATAATTATATTATTATAATTATATGTCAAATTTAATTTTAAATATTTTGTGATTTTAAAACTATATTGTCCAACAAAATTAAAATACTAACCCGGCAACTTTGGTACTTCTGTTGCTTCAGCATCATCGTCTAGTATTTTGGATATAGGTGGCAAAGCTGGACTACCTTCTTTCTTGTCTTCTTTTTTCTCAAGAACTTTTGACTCTTCATCTAATCCTTTTTCTTTTTTTATTTTTATGGTTTCCTCAGATTTTGATTTTCCTATACAATATAGTATGATAAATTGAAGTAATAGAGTGAAACAGAAATTTTAATTATTATAATAGGAGCTATAGTAATACCTGATTTTTTTGTATCATCTTTAGACTTATCTTTATTTTCTTTATTCGATTTCTTTTTTTTTGTGCTTGGTTCATCATTATCAGTCTTATTTGCATCTGACTCATGCTTACGCTTAGACTTCTTTTTCTTTTTCTTCTTCTTCAAGCCTGAAAAACCAAACAAGTTGAAAACACTATTGAGTGCTTATCAATTAACTTATTTCAAAATAAACAAAATCTACAACTAACCTCCATTCTCAGCATCGCTAGCACTTTCAGAACTGCGTTTTGATTTCTTTTTGTGCTTGTGCCTTTTCTCCTTATCCTTGTCTCCCTTGTGTTTGTGCTTCTTCTTCACCTTCTTCTTTTTGGTACCTGTACTGTCACTTGGATTCTCCTTATCCTCCTTCTCCTTTTTCACAACAACTTCATTGGGTTTCGGCACTTCGTCCTCTGTTTTCTCTTTTTCTTTCTCGTCAGCTTCAGTGACTTGATCTTTCTTACCCTCGCCGCTACTCCCAGAGTCATCTTCGTCTCCTTCATCATCGTCGTCGTCGTCGTCAGGTACATCGAAAGTGCTAAACAGTTCTGTGAGAATTTCATTTGAAGATTTCTCCGGCAGGCCCGGCTCCGGCTTTATCTTTACCGCGTCAACCCCTACCGTTGTTATTAAATTCGCAAGGTCGAACAGGTCGGCCATGGCGCAGTTCTTCGCGGACGCTCGCCGTGAAACTGCGCGTCAGGTCGACGCTGTTGTTATAAACAATGTGCGTACCGATTACCGAGTTGTAATTTTAACGACGCTATACACGATACACCATACACCTAGTGACTATACAGTGTAGCATAATACCACCGTTTTCGGTATTGAAGGTTAGGTTGATCATTGGTATGTGTATGCTGTATCTGTTCCTTGTCATTCCCATTTTTATAGGAATTTGCTATCACCAGAAAGCGGGAAAATTTATTTAGAGGCAACACTTAGCACCGAGAGCGATATTAAATTTCCATAAAATGGCAATCTTAAAACATGAAAAGCGTGCAATCTAATAAGATATTATGAATACAATTATTTTTTATCATAAAAACGTTTTCATACGTCAGTTATAATACTCATGTTTAAAATTGTATCATTATCTTAATTATTATTAATTTTACTTGGAACCTTCAACAACTGTCGGCTATTATTACACTACCGTCACGTAATACTCTTCAATCACTCCAAATAATGATCACTTTTGTATATATTAAAATAAAAAATAATTTTCAAGTTAACAAATTTATTACAAATTAAGTATTCAATTTTTCAAAAAAATTTTAACTCAACAGTTTTTGAATAGACACGCATCGGTGCCTTTACTAATAAAACACATTGGATAAGAAAGGCCGTTTTGGAACACATCAATACATCATGCTATGCTTTCAAATAAAATATATGTATTAATGAGCGTAAATGTTTTAAAATTTTTAAAGGTTTCAAGTAATTTTAAATTCATTTACTTGATGATTATTCATTGCTCCATTTATTTCTATATATACTCGCAATTTAGAATCAAGTGATTATTTTTATGTTACTACAACAGAACTGTTTAACAAATTTATAGATTATCTTTTTATTTGAAATATTTTAATTTTATTTCTTTAATTTCAAAAATTAATGCTAAAAACAATTAATAAGCATATAATTTTATGTTGTTCTTTTAAATGGTATGTAAAATCTTGCACACACATTTCAAATAGGTCGCTCCTTCGGGCTTCATTTGTACAAGATTTAACAAGAAATCAACATGTATTTTGATAAACTAGAATAAATAAATTGAATGAAAATTTTATTATATTATATAAATGAATTATGAGAAAACTATTTATAATGAATTCTTTTTAAAAGTGCACATTTATTTTTGTTTCACATGAACAAGTGTAATAATCGAGCAATATGTTACCTTATTATAATGTTAAGTTTGTAAAAAAAGAAAAGCAAGCAGTATCTGCTCCATTGTTTGCAATATCCCCAATTTACTTATACCTTTTACAATAAAATGTGAACAAAACTGTATAATGCCATTTGCTTCCAAATGTTTGATCATTATTTAGATCCTACACTCTCAACGTGATCAATAATTGCTCTAAATAACTTTTGGATTGATTATTAATTGCTCTTTAATTTAATTAGGTATGCTTAAAAGCTTTTTTCTTTATTTCAAGCTAAAATTTTAACATTGTTTTCGTAGAAACACATAATAATATCCAAATCATTTATTTATATATTTTTTATGTACAAAGTTGTTCTAGCCACTAATTGATCAGTATTAAGATCAGTGATGATATATAGTTTGAAAGACGCGCCGAATCTCTTATTGTCTGAGCGATATTATTATGGCGGCCGAATCGCGTTCATGGAATTGGTATTGTTTCTATATAAGTATACATATATATATAAACGTATTCAGTTGTGTGCGCGGGAAAACCGGGCGCTACTATATAGCGAGTAAAAGAGAGGAAGGTGTTGGGTTCTTTGTTGTGAAAAAATTAAATTTTGTGTTGTTTCAACGTTGAAAATTAAAAAAGTGTGTTTTTTTATTTCATAAATCGATCACAGTTAAGTTTTATTCAATCAAAAATGGCTGTACAACCAAATAAACAGTTCGACATGGGTTGGTATCTGCATAACCTTCGACAACATGCATTTTGAATAATATTATCTCACATAATACATACTACTATTTGTTTTTTTAGACTCTGCAACTCAGCAAAGTTTTGTCAGATTTTACAAAAGTATGCCAGAGGTTTGTAATTTATTATTGTCATTTTAAATATTCTGATAAATAAAAAATAGTAACATTATAAATATAAATAATTTATATGTACGTGAAGTAATTACTAGAGTTCATGTACAGATGTACTGTCAAAATTTTAATTTATGTGATACTTAAGCTAAGAAGATTGCATTGAGACTTAGAAACTTATCACTAGTATTAAATTAGGTCGTCATGTGGTTGAAATTATGATAAATATAAATGACATTGATTTATTACACATGTGTTGAGATTAATATAATTACGCAGTCGAGCAATAAGCTGATACATTATAAGCGAGTTCTTGTTATGCTTGTAAGAAGAGTGAATAGTAATCTCAACCAAAGATAGTCCTTGCCCTCTCTTTGGCCTTGTCATAAGAGTTTGATAACTTATGACCCATTCTCTTCCAAAATGTCTCTGTATCTCTATTTGCTAATTTGGATTCATCCAATGGTATTACATGAGCATCAAAATTTTCATCTAATTTTTTACCATTTTCTTGCTTTATTATTAAAGCTTTTTGACTTTGTTGATTAAATTCTAATTGACTAACTTGTTGCTCAAGTAATGGATCTTGATTTTTTTGACTAAAATCTTCTTGTCCATTAGGTGATAATTGTTGGCTTTGTTTTCCAAACTGTACAGGCTTTAAATCAAATTCATTATGTCCTTGTTGTTCCTCTATTTGCAAATTACTGGTATGTTGTTGATGGAATTGATAAGTTGATTCATGTTTCTGATTAAATTCTAAATTTGACTGCTGATTAAATTGACCAAAACTATCTTGCTGGCTCACAGGATTTTGTATTTGTTGTCCTAATTGAATTTTATCATTATTTTGATTGTAATAATTAGCTTGTTCAGAATATTCACTATTATGATGAATTCCCTGTTGATTGAAGTAGTATGCTCTATTCGATTGACTAAATTGATTGATTCCACTACCATTCTGTACCCATTCATTCCTTGATTTTTGCAAATTATTTAACTCATCTTTGGCATTCAAGTTTACTTGCTCGTATTGCTGTTGAGAATCAAAATCTTTCTGTGACTTTTGATTGTCATCAATATCAGGCTTTTCATTTATCGTAATATATGGTTTTTCTTCTATCGACAATGGTGTTGTAGTTGGTTCTGAACTTCCTGGCAAGTCACCTCGAAGAGATTGAGAATGTTTATCAGAGTTAATTTCTGTTTTTTGAGTAACAGATTCCTCTATGCTTGCATTTTCTGTTTCATGATTGTCTTCCTGAGTCTCTGCCTGTTTTGGTAAATCATGTAACTGACTTATTTGCCATGGTCTAGTGTACCTGGGCATTGGCTTTGGTGCTGGTTTAATTGTTGGATGCACTGCTGGAAGCAACCCTTGAATCTCAGTTGTTGTGTAGATTCTTTCCATATGACTATCAGCACTTTGTAATGATTGTCCAGAGTAATTATTGTTTGATGATATTTGAATGCTTTGGGAAAGTGGATGCTTCAATGGCTTTTGCTGAGGATTCCTAATTTGGCTGGAAAACTCTCTTCCGAACTGACTGTCAGGCCCAAAATCTACTTTGCTGGCTGTTTGTTGCGTTAAATCGTCAAAGTCGTACAATGCAGGTTTCTCCAATTTTCCATTATCAGTTATAGTAGCACCTTCAAAGTTACTTTGTTGTTGGGAAATTCCTTGAGATTGTTGAGTAAGTTCCAAAGTACCAACTAACGGAGGTCGAAGTTGTTCAATTTTGTCACTCCCCTCTGATCTTCTACTTTCGGTAGGATAATCGTAAAATCCACTCTTTTGCAGAGTAAAATCTTCAGAGCCTCCGGCGAGTTCCGCTTTGCTGGACTGCGTGACTAATTGCTGAACCTGTTGTGGACTTTCAGTTGTTTTAGGAACTTCGTTTCGCTGCAAGTTATCATAAAAACCGCTATTCTCCAAAGTCAAACTATGAGATTCCAGAGTAAATGTTGGTTTTCCAAAAGTTACTAAAGGTCTTAGTGGTTTAGGCTCCTCATTTTCTTCTTCAAAAACTATTCGAGAATTCGGGGTGGTAACCTGCTGTCCGAACGTAACTAAAGGTAGCACTGCCTGCGGGGCCTCAGTTTCATTTTCAATTACTTTCGATTTCTCCGTTGTTGCTGATTGTGCGTATTCGTACGGTCTGGCAAATGTTAGCCTTGGTCTCTGAGTCACTTGACCTAACCGTCCATTATCATAAAAGCCGCTATTTTGTAGATTGAACTTCTCGGTCTCCTCGATGGGATGCCTAGGTTTCAAAGTCGTTGACCTCGGCCTTGAGAGAACGTGCGGCCTTGTCTGTGTCGTCGTCGATTCCGATGTCTCACTCTCTAGAGTCAAATCACCAAAACCACTCTTCTGCAGTGTAAATTCTCCAAAATTCTCTATCTTTGGCGTATCGAGCGTCGTCAACACGTGCAGCGGCCTTTCAGTTGTCCCACCGAACTGCCCTAACGGCCGATCGCTCGAGCTGTGTCTACTATCAAAGCTGCTCTCGCGGTGCCATTCTGAGTGTTTCTCAACATGTAAATTTGTAGATCCAGGTGTCGGATTCTGGCTACGTGTAGCACTGAACACTTGGCTCCGTGGTTTGTCCAGATTCTCTAAATCCTCCTCCCGAGCGAAGCTTGTGTGCTGCTGTGTTAGATCATCGTTCGCGTGCTGCTGCCACTCGGAGCTTTCATGCGACCTATAGAAGTCGTCGATCTCTTCAGGATAACGCGTCAGATCTTCGATTCTGGGGTAGTTTCGTGGATAGTTGGCCCCGCTCGCGTGCTGAGACAAATCGTCAAATGTAGTTGGTATGCCGAAATGACCGAGCGGTGGTCCGTAGACATGCTGCTGTTGTGTATAGTTCTGGAGATGGGAAAAGTCGTTGAAAATGGGTTGATGATGTTGGCCGAAGTCCGGAATCTGCTCAAAGTAGGGACCGTATTCTGGAAAAACGACAAAGTAGTTCATTTCTTTGAGAATTATTTATTTGCGTGTTTGCAGAAGTGCCGATAATTATAAATAGTGATATTACTACAAAGTGAACAAGGTATATTCTCGATAATGTTTGCTAGTGAATTTGTTAATGTATATGCATTTGTATTAGTTTTGCTCAAGTTAGTAATAAGCTAAAATTGATTGCCACATCACTCTTTTTGTCAGTCAAACGCTAACATTATGTTAATTAATTAGAATGTTAAACACAGAGCAGCGAGAACAAAACAAAAAATTCAAATTGTGAATATTACTTGCCTTTGATTCGTGATAGGTGATTCAATATTCTACCTGCTATAATGCTACCCATTTATATTTGTATTATTTTGTACATATGCGTAAAATGCTGCTAAATTGGTACAAAAAAAAATATAAATATGAAAATAAAAATTTTTAATGTAATTTATTAAAAAAAATTAAACCCAGAATTATTACCTGTTACATGACGTTGAATAAGCAATTGTATAGGCAAATGGTAGAAAAAAATAATCGAAGGCGACATATGAAATGGTAACGTAATATGTTTTTATTGATACTTTGTAAAAAACGTTACAAATGTGACTTCATTTATGTTTAGTCTATAGGAAAATTAATATTAATGAGATTGTATGGTAAAGTCTTGTTATTATTATTTACGTATACAAAGATCAGTTCTTACGGACGCATAAGTCACTAGGTTTATGATACGATTTGGCTAGTCTTCTAAACAGCGAGTGATCAGTGGTAAGACGGGAAAATACATGTATGATCTACGTGAGAATTCGTAAGGGAAAATAGGGATAAGAAAATACTTCTGTACACTCGTGATACATAGTCAGCTTATACTCTACGAGTTAAGCGACGATTTACAAGTTATCTAAAACCATTTTTTTTTTACTTAAATAGAAACTTTGAGACTCTGTTATGGTTATAAACTAATCGCAACCTTAAAGATTTTGTACTTTTAAAGAAAATTCAAAATTGCCTAACAAGCGCTTAATTAAAGATTCCATCCTAGTAGAAAATTAACATTACATAACAATTACAATAGTGAATACCATTTTCTACTAGGATCTTTTTGTTTCAAGATACTGCTATAGAGCAATATTTCATCGAGACAGTAGCTATTTTCGAAAAATCTCAACTTGCTGCTCCGCTCTCTTTCTCTATTTACCTCCGACGCTCTTCTTGTATCTCCTGGGCTGATTGACGCAGGGCTGTCCAGCGTATGCCTCGACGCATTCAACCTGCTGCTGGCTTCCCGAACTACCACCACCCAAATCGATCATACCACTCTGGTATTGACCATCGGCACGCGCACCGTAAGAACTTTGGGAGTTGAAGCCACCACCTGAGGAATATCGCTGGGACGAAGCGGGTCTACGTCCGATTTCGATATCGGTAGACTTGGAATGCTCGAACTCGACGTTACCGACGCTTGGAGCGTGAACAGTTCCGTACTTGGCGGTGGAGCCATAGGACGAGGACGAGGAATAGCCACCCGAGTTGGAGAAGCTGGATTCCGATGTGTAGCTAGCTGCCTGGGTCTGGAAGGAACTGAAGAGCTTTTCAAAGCGACGACCTAGTTCCTCCGCGCTAGTCAAAATGTTTTGATTCTCGTATCTTCCACTGGTTTCGCAAAGGTTCTTAATGCTCTGGCGCAGCGACGCGGCCTGTCGTTCGGCTTCGGACACGACGATTGCGCTATTAGAGGAGGTCAAGCGCATGGTGTACATGTTGAAATTGTTCACCTCGTTCTGGAGCCGGTTAAGATCCTGCTGGAGGCGGCTAATGGCTGCAGTGATGTCAATGTGTGGCTGGATCACTTGCTGTGGCCTAGCATAACTGCCCTGATTACTGCTGCCCTGGATGTAAGATCCGCCAGCGCTGCCGTGAACCTGGGATCCGTAGGATCCCTTGATAGCGTGATGGTAGCTCGAGCTGCCAGTCACTTCAACCGTACCGCTGCCCACCTGAGGTTTTTGGCTCTCAACCTGCTGCTGTTGCTGGAGCTGTTGTTGTTGATGTTGGAGCTGCAGCTGTTGCTGTTGGAGTTGAAGCTGCTGTTGCTGCTGTTGAAGCAGAACCAACCTCTCGCGCTCTTCTCTTTCCCTTTGCTGTCTCTCAGCTTCAGCCTGAACCCTCAGTCTCTCTTCTTCGGCATCGCGCAGACGTTTCTTCTCCTCATTCTCCCTCTCCAGCCTGATCCTCTCCTCCTCAAGTTTGCGCATCTTCTCTTCGTACGCCTGTTTCTCAATCAAAAGCTGCATTTCACGCTCCTTACGTCTAGTCTCTTCTTCGCGGTTGCGTTCCTCCATCTCTTGGATTCTGATGCGGATCTGTGAGACGTAGGACTCAAACTGTGTCTTGGTGTTCTCAATGACCTTGCGCATGGATTCGTTCTGTTGAGCCTCGAAGCTTACGGTCGACAGCTTGTCAAGAATGGCGTTGACCTGAGTACTCAGATCCTGCTGGTACTGCAAATTTGTATCTACGCGGTTAAATGTGCTGTAGAACGTGGTGATAAGACTGCGGATTTTGGTGAACTCCTCGTCAACGCGACGCTGTATCAATACGTCTTCGGACGGTCTGCTGGGCTGTTGCTGTTGAATCGGCGCGTACTGGGTGGTCGGTCTGTAAGTCGATCCATGAACGAGAGATCCATGAGTAACCGTGTTACTGCTACTGGAGCTCTGGTAGATCAGAGCCTCCATTTCACGCTGTTTCTGCTCGACGTCGTTCTGGAACTGCTGCATCATCTGCTGCATTTGTTGGTGCATGGAACTGCCCACGTCCACCTGGTTGCACACGCTGTTCATTTGGTTGCTGATGACGCTGGCCTTGTTCTTGAATTCCTGCAACATATTCGCGTTCGTCGTGGAGTCACTGCCGAAGTGGAAGTTGCCCATGAAGCTGGCGATGCGGTTGCGCATGTTGCTTAGTTCTTGGTTAAACTCGGAGGTGCTCAACACTTGGCTGTTAGACAGAGGTGCGTGCTGATCGTGGCTACCGTATCTGTAGCTATGCTGAGCGTACTTGGAGAAACCGTTGTTCGTGACAGTCTGACCAGCGCGGTAGCTCATTTGGCCACGACCATCATCTGTGACGTAGTGCTTCTCATCCTGCCAACTTCCCGGGCGGTCCAAGCCATCAGTATTGATAACGTTCTCGTCGAAGTTTTCGAGACGGCCGCCAGTGGAACCGAGGCCGCCAGTGGAGCCGAGGCCACCAGTGGAGCCAAGGCCACCAGTGGAGCCAATACTGCCAACGGAGCCGTAACTGCCAGCGGATCCGGCGCCACCCGAGGACGACGAATAGCGTTGCATATGCTGGTCGTAGCTTGACTTGGCATAACTGCTGTAGGAGCTCTTGGTCGCTCCGTAGTTGGCCGATCCGACAGTGCTCTGATCGTCGCAGAACTCCACGCAGTTCTGCGGCGGCGCGGCAATCACCGCCTGGACGGCGAGAGCGCTCACTAGCACCAGGATGAGCATGGCTCTTGAGGCGAGATTCGTTCTGTAGTCGATTCTTGTCGGTATCTGTGGAAATAAAAGAAAAATTTGTATCATTAATATTATTAATTTATTTATTTATTTATTAATTAATTAATTTATTTATTTATTAATTTATTTATTTATTAATTAATTAATTAATTTATTTATTTATTTATTTATTTATTTATTTATTTATTTATTTATTTATTTATTTATTTATTTATTTATTTATTT
>JAYJLV010101133.1:22046-37411 GCA_036873485.1 Torymus texanus | reverse complement strand
AGTTTCGGATATATATATATATATATATATATATATATATATATATATATATATACTAGTGTGATAATGAAAAAATTATTTTATCAATGATGTTATGCAGTATTTAAAATAGGTATCAGTTACTTTTGTGCTTTAATGGAACTTTAGAGATCGTTTGAAATGGAGTAGTAGAAAATTGTATAGCAGTCGTTGTAGGGTATACACCGTCTTTAAAGATTTTGCCGTAACTGCAAGTATCGCACAATAGAATCAAGTGTTGATGATATTACACCAGAGGAGATTTCGAGACGATGACACTACACCGGAGGGCCTCCTAGGCTGTAGTATCATTGGGTGTAGTATGCCTCAGGTGTGCTTAGTTTACAGTACTGGAGAGATAAACACAATCCGCTATCTGCGCTTACGTTTAGATAGTCGTATTCCCGCGTTTCTAAATAGGAACTTTTTGGCAATTATAGACCTCTGTGCTATGTGATAGCCTTGTATTACTAAATCTGTTCTTATACAAAAAAAAAACATAATTACAAAAAATTACAAAAATTAAAATATACAATTGTTGTTTGAAATATTAAGAACGAATATGATATGATATAATACTACAAGTAATAAAATACTGCTATAAACAATGTTTACTGTATTAAGGTCACTGTTTGGCATATTTTTTCAGACCATGAAATAAACTCAATTAAAAATTTCGATTTTGAAATTTCTCACCACGCAATACTAAAAATGAAAATTAATTTGTCCAGTCTCTCGCATTTTCTTTCTCAATAATATTTTACAACACTGCCTCTCTAGTCCTGTCGCGTAATGCTCTCGACAATCTTCCAAATCCCCCATCTTTTTATTCACTCGCAGCACCGTCGTGTCGTTGCCGCAAAACCCCGTCTCTCTCACGCGATAATCCCTGCCTAAACACACAAAAAAGCAGCGCGAGTGGCAGAAAAATTTTCGGACGCCGGCTCAAAGAACTCTACGGGCGAATATTTTAAATCCGGATCCCGCGACGCATGAATAATCCACGGCCGAGCGGTGAGAGAGAGAGAAAGAGAGATAGAGAGAAGGAGAGTCGGTCAGCGACTGCAGCTGGCGCGCTCGAGGGAGCAGTAGTTACGTATACGCGGAAGTGTGAATTCCGGATAATGCGCGCGAGCTCGCGTTTCGTCGCGCCTTGCGGTTCTCTCCCTCTCTCTCTCTCTCTCTCTGCGAGCTTTATGGAGTTTACGGTTTCGAAATGTGTGTTTCAATTTGGATGAAAAAGTACCCGACGCTGGGGCATATATGTATATACCGGCGGAGCTGGAGAAGAATTTTCCTAAATGTGGATGTTCGGGGAATTTGTTGGTCCCGTATGAATTTTGCGTATTGAAGAGCTAATGGATTAATTTTTTATTTGCTAATTATTTCCACAAGTTTTATCTCGTGGAATTTTCGAGTAGGTTTTCCGGAAAATTTAATTTTCTTTTGATAATATGCACTCTCGCGGTTTTGCTTTTAAACTTTCTGCAGCTTTGCAAAGTCATTGTTTCAAAATACGTAATGGAATCACAAATCATTTTCTCACAACCAGAAAACATAATTTCTAATGCTACAGTTGACATTTTGCAAAATAGAAAATGTAGCATAGAGTGTAATTAATGAAAAAAATAAACTAATTCAACAGATTTATCAGTTTTTACTGTTTTAAATTCACACAAATTCAATTTCATATGACCCCAACACCAGGATTATTGACAATTAGGGGTGAAATTAAAGAATTAACAGCGCCACCGATGTGTACTGAAATTGGAAAAAAATATTTCAGTGTTCAAGGTACACTTCTATGGAATTCTCTGCCTGCTCAGGTTAGAAATATTCCATCGCTTAGTAGATTTAAGACTGCTTTAAAAAGGCATCTCCTAGATCTCGATTGATTATTCGTAAAATGGGCGATTTTGTTCGTTAATTTATTTTATGTATTGTCCCATTTACAGGAATAAATGTATTTATTAGCGTGAGTGTGGAGTATGAATGTAAGATCTTATAGTATTATTAGTTATAAGTTTTATCTATTTTTGTCTACAGTATTATTAGTTATAAGTTTTATTTTTATACATTTACTAGTTCTAAGTTTTATTTTGTATGACCTGGCTTAGCCAGCGACTCTTTTATTTTTAGAAATTTTCGACAAAAATTGTCATTCTCGTGTATTGTTATAATTCTAGTCAGCTATAAAAATCTAGTCATGAGTGATATCACTTTTATAGTCATTGACTTACTATTTCAGTATTATTAGTTTTTAGAAACAGACTGTGATATCAAAAATAAAAATAGGCTAAGAAACTATAGTTGAATAAGTTATATTTTATATTATGCTATTGTATCACTGTATTATTTACACGAAACGTTTATATAATATGTATTATTATGTTTGTAAGCAACTGATTTACAATAAATGACAATTCATTCCACTTCACGTCAATAAACCCCTAATTTAACAAAAACCTTCGCTCACTTATTTCTCGCCAACAACAAAACCAACCCGACCTCTAGCGCTTCCGCGATCATCATCTCCTCACCACATATACATATACCTATATACCTCGAAGGCTACACTCGCTCCACTTGCTATCATCGATATCATTGCCCGGCCCAACAAATCACTGCCGAGCGTTAAGTTTCAGCCGTGTGCGGGCGCGCAACGCTGGGGTATATATCGAGCAATCGCGCCTAGACGTTCTATAGCAGCTCTGCGCGTGCGCGCTCATGTGGTTATCTCGCGTCGGGATCTCGAATAAATCCAAACTCGTCTAGGAGGCGTTCCACAGTGGTACGACGGCGGGGAGTCGGTACTACGGCTTGTGTTACAACGTGAAGAATTTTCAATTTGAGGGTGAGGATGTGAGAGGGATTCGAGTTTAGAAAAATTGAAATTCGGAGGGCGGGTGGAGTAGAGATGGATGAATAGGATTTGGTTAGAAGAATTTGGTTTATTTTTGGTTGAATGTGTCGTCGACAATAATTTATAAAACGAGTAATTCTAGTAATAATGAAGAAAGACGATTATTATTCATTGATAACATTTTCAATAATTATCGAAATTAATGAAAAACTACGGTAGTGAGTAAAATTATATCTTTTAAATTATCATATTTATAAGTTCATTTTGAATTTTACATCGTAATTTAATTTTTATCGACTGTGCATGAAGTCCGCGCGTAAAGTAAAAACATCCGTGTATATATGATGTAATAAAATTCACGCACAGTCGATAAAAAAATAGCGTATAGGCTTCTCATATGTGACTATTTTTCAGTTCACACGTAGTTGCACAATATACTATTTATTTCTAAGAAATTCCCACGTATTATACTCGATAAATACCACTACAATTCCTACAATCATCCCAGCACCGTCAGTAACAACAACCACGGACATCACCTCTGTGCATCTCGTCCTCCGGATAAATAAGCCAAACCACGGCTCCTTCCCTCCACCCGCGTCTTATCTTACCCCTTACTCCTTGCGCGCGTGCGCCACGAGGCACTTCCGCCGTCGGGCATACACGTTTTCGCGTGTGCGGAAGGGGGCGGCACAGCGCAGATAAAGCCGAGGATGCCGCCGTGTTGTCGAGGAGGGGGAGGAGGCCGCGAATTACGGCCGGTTCTCTCTGATGAGGGAGTTCTCGAAATATTCGAAATCGAGAAGCCGAGATCCGAAGTAGCCGCCCGCACGTTGTAGCAGTAGTCTGAGTTATAAGGGGGAACAAGCGAAGGAGGCGATCGATGTAGTTCCGAGGTGCGTTTTGAGAGGTTTATGAGCTGGGAAGCCGGTGGTTGAGGAAAGTGGAGTGGATGAAGTTCAGATAAACTGATATAAGGCTTTTTATTTAAATATGTTGTTGTTTGATTGAAGAGATTAACTGATACTGGAACGGATTTGGAAGTGTAATGGGTTGTATTCCGTAAATAAATTATTATCGATCTTGAATTAGATTCATATAATAATTGAATTTATAATCGTTATACAATTTTTATTTTGGTTCGAATACTTTGATTTTTCGTATAAATATTACAGCAACGTTAATTTTTAGCATCCCGTATCTGATAAAGAATTGTCTGCTTTTATTAATTAAAATATTAATTATTCAAAGTTAATTACCACCAATACTTTTTGCATCGCATATATATTATTTTTTAATCAAACATAACTAAGAAAGACCACAATAAATAGACTTAAAAAATATCAATCTTAAAGTAGTAGTCAGAATGTACACAAAGCGAGCAGCAACAGCAACAAAACAATAAAAACATATTATCAGCTAGAAGGAGGGAGTTGCATTCATCGCGGCGTAGGAAATTCGAAGGAGCCACGCTCGAGTCCTTATGCCATGCCCTCGCGCGCCGTGAAAAATGCTCCTCGTCACGAAAGAAATATTATATCGCGACCGGCGCGATGCTCCGATAATTCGAAAACTTTGCATTTTTCTCTCGCTTATACTGTTTTGCGTGCGCGACTTCGAAACGTGAACTTTCATTTCGTAAATACGTGCATTTTTATCAAATTTTCGGCTTGAAGTTTCATTTTAATTGAGTCCATTTCATCGGTCTACTTCTACTGATACGATAAAAAATAACATCGAAATATGATATTAAAAAATTTTTTTCAACTAAAGATAATTATTTTCCCATCCCGCAATCGCCATCAGTTTTTATTATGATTTTTATTACCCTTCGCCCATTAGTCCACAATTAATTCCCCTTCTTCTACCAGTATTCTTCCGAAAACAATAAAGCCATCAGCATTACCAAAGCCCAATAAATTAACCGCGCGCTCGCTCTCTCGCAATAAAACCCGTCAATAAAAGTCCTCACCACCACCCCTTCCAACCCTTTCTGACAATCGAGGCAGCGCATGCGCTCGCCTCTCTCTCTCTCTCTCTCTCTCTCTCATTCGATAATGGGATCAGCCTTTCCAGTCCGCGCTCGCGAGCGTCGACGATGTCGTTATGATAAAATTGCGAAACGCGAGGCTTTGTCGCCCGCGTGCACGGACGGACGCTCGATAAGGCATCATCCAGTGGAAGAGACTTATTTACGCGATAATGGCGTGTGCGCGTGCGAAATAAAATACGATGGAAGGGAGATGGGGGGGAATTCGATACGTACCTCGCGTTGGGCTCTAATTTTATCAAGCTCTCGGATTCAAGCCGCGTGGATGGATAATGTTGTGGTAGTTTCCAGTATGGATGGAAACGGTTATGAGGATGCCGAATGGTATGCAAATGGTATCAGGGTTAATGGGAAGATCGACCGGCGGATGCGCATGTATAATTTAATTTTTCACCGACAAATTAAAGAAATTAACATTATTTTAATTTTCACGATTTTCCTCGTCGAGTCGGTTATTCTAATGAAATTTCTGTATCTGTAATTTTGTTATTGTAAAGTATATTAGTTTAATAACGATGGTACATTATATATGCAAGATCTTCGTTTCAAATGTATATTACGTATATTACGTAGAAAAATGAGTTCAAATAGTTTTATGAAAAATTAGTTCACTTTATTCATGTTGATAATTTCAATAATAGTTAAAGATTAAAAAAATATTTCATTTTTAATTAAACAACGTTTGGTTTAGTTTCTCACGATTATTTGTCTGGGAGAGGAAAGTAAACAAATAGCATTTGCTTATTTGCCGTTCAATAATTAATGAATATTCTCTTCTTTATACGCAAACCGTACTACGAATAATTAATCGAATGACATATTATAAAAGACAAAAAAAGCTCGCAATCAGATAAAAGCGTAGACGTAGCAAAGCTAACGCGTATGATAACTAGTAGAACAAACAGGTGCTCTAGTCAGACACTTGATTGACGTGGTCGGATAAACCGTCCGATGCGCTCGGAGATTTTCATCCGCGCGCGCGCGCGCACGCAGTTAAAATTGTCAATGTTTTTTAATTCCTGCCACTTCATTCGCTCATTCAATTTATGCATACACATATATACATACAATATCCTCTTTCTCTCTCACTCACGCACAATAATATCGGTTAATTTATTCTTCTCTTACTTTCTTTTATATATACTATAGATATAGCTTTAATTTACGTCTGCTGCCTGAAAAACAGCACGCGCGGTGCGTATCTCAGTTAACCAAATTTATCGCACTTGTTTTGCGATATGAACGTACTCGCGGGGATTCTGGTGTCTCGACTATGTTATACAAGGAGCAATTTCTCGGTTTCCTCGTGAGAGAGGCGGATACGGCTTCACTGCCGTCTGCCTCTTGCACTTCTTTTGTCACCCGCGCGTAAGCGAGCTTTTCGTGGTATATCCACGGGTTTCTTCCATTTTCTCTGGGATAGCCGAAATGTAAAATTTGCCGCGCGCTAATACTACCACCGTTGTTTATTAATATTGCGGTTTTTGTTTTTACAAAGTTCAGGGTTGGATTTAGTAACTTTTTCTCGTTGTAAAATTATTTAGGATTTTTAAGCTGTGAATGTGGTATGAGTATTATTAATATGTTTTGCTGAAATGTAAATTATTTTTCACTTTTGTAAATATAAGTGGAATACTATGCTTTGTTGTATGATGAGGAACTTAAATATTTCGTATACTGTGAGGTTCTCGAATGCAGTACTTTAAAGCATTTTTCTCTCGTTATTGCGAAACACCTCAAATTCGTAACAAATTACTTGAATAAGATAACCATTCTATATATCATATACCCTGCCACTGTGAATACGTCACTCCGACTTTCCAATCCCCTCTTCAGTAAAAGTAAAAAAAATGAACCAACAGTTATATTCATAACGTTCCGCATTATTTATCACCGTTAACGATACCCTTAGAATTTCCAAGATTAAGCTCGCATTTCAACCTGGAATCCTTCAAAACACATAAACGTAATTGGACAAATATATTTTACACTCGTAGTATGGAAATTAATAATACCAACATCTGTATTAGCCATAATTATAACTTTCCCCATTACGATGATTTTATGATAATCAAGGGCGTTACGAAATTTTTGTTTCAGGTAAGACTTCTTCTTCATCATCGCGTCTCGTATCGACTCTCCTCTCCCGTAAACCGTGAGTACTTGGCACATGGGGCGTGCCCGGCCATACTTGAAAATTCATCCTTAGGGTTAATTTTGAACTCTAATAATTTATTAACCCTCCCTCTTTCTGGCGTCGCTTTTTCGCGAAATACTCGTCGTTTAATCCACTCTTTCTCTCCCTCTATCTCTCTTTCTCTCTCTCTCACGCCCTAGGCGTCTATTAATTATTAAAACATGTCGCTTACTTATAATGGGTTGTAACGTGGCGCGCGCGCGCCCGGAGGCGTTCTTATAGGCTAACTTTGTAAATAAATTCACTTAACTCTTGCGCGCCTCGTCTTTCATTAAAAATGGAGGACGGGAAGAAAGTGCGCGTATAAATCCCAAGAGGGGGGGGGGGGGTGGAGACGGAAGAAAATCTGAAAGTGTCTTAAACAATGCAACGCTCCGAAAAGGGGACGCGTGGCTTCGTTATTTTAAAAATAACGGTTTATTGAAAAGTTCTTTTTATCCATCTTGAGGTCAATGCTGCGGGGTAATTAAATAAATTAAAAAAATTGCGTATGTCTTAGGAGCCGCGGTAGGAGATGTTTTATGTCGGTAATTATATATATATATATTGATGGTAAAGTGTAGATATTTTAAACAGTATTTTGAGAAGGTTCCATTTTTTACGGCTACTGTTATCAATAGAGTTTTGAAGTGATATAAAATTAAATTAATTATATATGCAACGGGTGAAATTTCAAAAATAATGAACACACCTCGTATATTTCAAAAGTAACCGAATTTCTCAAAATTATATTACATGAGAATTTTACGTATTATCTTTCAACATTTAGTCTTTAATGTGACCTTATTGCGTTACGATTAATAATGCACGCACTTTTACACGCTAGATGTGTACGCTGTGTATGTGTAAAAAAGCGTCGTAAAATTATTATCGCGCGTGCGAGGCAATTTTCACAGTGATAATTTATGACTTTCATAAATTTCATTAAATTTTGAAAAAAAAAAAACTTGTTAAATAACAATAAATCAATCTGCGTCACCCTTGTTTTCGCCATTTAATTTTTGTTTCAAATAATTAAATAAAAATCTCATAGATTACTTTTGAAACATGGTTTTTGTCTTAAAATAACGCGTAATTACCACAGAAATTACAAAAGCTTTTCACGACACAACAAAAGACTCAAACGCTATTCGACGAGCGATCACCGAAAAAAGGAACAATCTTAAAAAGGATTACTCGAAAAGCGCACGCATGCCGATGCACGTGGCACATTTCTCACCGTAGAAAAGTAGACAAAAACTCTCTCTTTCTCTCTTTCGTGTAGTGTGGCGTTACTTTAGAAAATTGCCAACCGCAAAGTTTTTCCACGACGACTGCGAGATGGAGAATCCTGTGGCTCGCATGTACTCTTGGACGAGCGGCGGTGGCGGTAGTGTCGCTGGCGTGTGTTTGTATCCTGGGGGCAGTAATTTTTCACCGGATAAAAATTGGAGAGAGTTGATATAGTTGTGAGCAGTGCATGGCCCGAGGCTCGTAGCGGAGTGTGTATTGAAATTTTGGGGGACAGGACTTGGACAAATTTGAGATGAAACGTTCGAGGTTAGGTTAAAGTTACTGAGGGGTGAAATTGTGTTTGAACATTTTTATTGTTAGATTTTTCTTATTTTTAATCCTTTGAGTGCTGGAAAAATTTGTCCTATGGGAATTTCAATACTTGTCAAAGATTTTTTACCATCATTGGTATACGGGTTAAAGTGCTTTTATTAAAAACAGCTGGAGTATTTATAACATTTTTTTTTGTATGTTTAGAAATTTATGAACTAGTATATCCTGTGATTAAATAATTGAATAATTTATTTTAACAAATATTACAAACAGATTTACATATAATTTGTAAAAATTTATGTTATTGAATTAAATGAATTCATTTTCACATTGTACGCTTATTGTTTACTGTTAAAATCTCCTTTTTGATAATTACGTTTGTTTTCACACATACGTAAAATGCAGAAAAAAGTATACAGTATTTCTTTGAAATCATCGATGTTCAATATTTTCATCCGATTTTCCAATTATAACAAAATCACATACACTGTTTTTCAGATAAATGAATATAACTCACGAATATTGTGCACTCGTACAGGCTTATTGTAAAAAATAACATGAATAAATCAGTGTCCTTTTACAATTACAGCGGACATTGGGATTTGTCTCTTTTAATGTATAATATTTTTTATTAATTAATGTAATTAATTAATTCAGTAAATAAATTCAATATAGGTTGCGGTTCTAATTTTAAAAATACTACATCATACAATCATACAATTACTACAAAGAATTTTTAAGCTTTTGATATTAAGCTTTTTTAAAATTTTTTTATCGCTAGATATTATTCCAACTCATGCTAAAATATTTATCTCGCGGTAAAAAATCATTGTATTTCAAGTGTACATTATCAAAAGTAGTTTACTAAAATAACCAATGATAAAAGATTCTGCCATCGCGAATAAAAAGCTATAAATTCAGCCCAAGAAAGGAACGTGCGCACTCTCCCTTTCTCTCTCTTCCTCTCTTTCTCTCCTTCTCTGAGTTATAGCCTCGGACTTTAGTTCGACGTGGGTCCGTTCGCGCGAGTCTCGAAAGTGCAATAGAGCGAGGAAGCGGAAGAAGCGCAAGCGCGAGTTGCATTTTCACTTATCGAAGCATCGGGAATATTCGCCCCGGCGGTGCTGTATCCTTTTGCTAGAAAGAGAGAGACCGAGAGAGAGAGAGAGACGAGGGGAGAGGAAGATGAAAAAAGTGATTTTCCTTTGAGTCGCATAAAGGCGGAAACCCGCTTGCTCTCGATTCTCCCTCTCTCTTTCTCTCTTTCTCCCTCTCTCGCGGCTGGAGAAAAATTTTATTAAGAAATTTATTGCGCTTTTTCGTTTTACGCATTCGCACGTTTAATGCATTTTTTCGCAAAATTAAAAAAGCGTTTTCCCGGTATATTAGTGTATGCGCGATTCTTTTGAGATTCAATCGAACCTGGCGCATGAGCTCGGCTCGCATTGAATATTCATTTAAAATTTTCACGACTTTTTTATATTTTGACGTAAAAGCTCGCGCGTGCGCGCGCGTGTGCGTCTCGAGTGCAGGAGGAGTGAGAATAAAATTTAAATTGCGCGCGAATGCTATATTCTGCCCGGCTTATATCTATATTATTATTGATAAAGATGGGAGGGAGAGAGAGAGAGAGAGATGGGTGAACGCTTGTAAAAGTTTATTCATCCCCGTTGGAATTTCACTGACGTCGAATATCGATCGGCTCTTATCTAACGAAATGCCCATAAAAAGTTTTATAAATATCAGTTTATTCGTGCGATAAAAGTCGCCTGAACATCTTAAGTAACGCGTATTTAAGAGTTCGATAAAGCACCTTAACCAGAATTGATGAACAAAAAAATCACGGACTCTTCTCCCTTTCTCATTCAATTCGGCCCTTATCGCAGATAAATTTTATTCAAGAAAAACAAAACTCATTTCTTATCGCGCGTAATTTTCAATTAAAATAATAAAAAAAAAAGAGATAACGCCTCGCAAGTTTCTAGTCGTCCTCGACAAAACTGGAAAAAATCACCGGTGCGCGATGAATATCAATTTAACAAGCGACAGAAAGAGGGAGAGACAGAGAGGAAGCGAAAGAAAAAAGTAAAACACTGCTGGCGCGAGAGTAGAAGAAACTCCTCCTCGGTGTTTCCCCTGAAGAAACTCAAAGGCAGCCTCTAAGTTTGTCCTTTCCCGGTGTTTTTTCAGCGAAATTTCCCGGGGTCGTCACGTTACTTTTCATTTATGCGGTGCGCTCATAAGGAGATTTTAGGTGAATTCGATTCCCCGAGCTCCCAATAAATCTCCCCTCCCCTGTCTTCCCCTTATTCTAGCACCGCGCGGAAGATAAAAAATAATCGCATTACGCTCACGACCAGTAAGTGGGAATTTACGGGCCGCGCCCTTGAAGCTACCAAGAGAGCGCGCATGCGCGAAAAAGTCTGAAATATTCTCCGCGGGATGTACATTTTTTTCGCTCTCTCTCTTTCTTTTTTCCTTCTTCCATTTTTTTAAAGCTTCTTTTCCAGTCTCAAAGGCTTGGGGAATTGCCGCCGTGGGGGTTGAGAAGGAAAAGAGAGCGAAAAGAGAAAGAGACATAGAGAGAGAGAGAGGGCGTTGATGTTGATGTATTAGGTTTTATTTCGAGTCGTAGCCGGAGAGAGGCGACGCGGGAGGATAATACGCTGAGAAATGACTGTAAGCGTGAGAAATGGTCGATTTGTGTCATATGTTTGAGTAGTTATTAGTGCCTCTTTTGTTGGAGGTTTTTCTTTCGTCGAGGAGGCATACTCATATGCCCGAGTGATCGAGGAGATATTTATTCCGGATTTGAAAAATTTCTTTTGGTTTTGGAAACATTGTTATCGCGTATGAGGAGGATTAGTTTTTAATGATTCATATTTATTTTTCTCAACTTTAAAAAGCTGGATATAGCTGAGCTCGCGACATATTATGTATCATATCTTTCTTTAAAGCTACTTAAAGCTTAATACACAATTCATTTTAAAATCTTCTTCAAAGAGAAAAAAATATATATTTTATGAACATCTCCATTTTTAAATAACTGCTCACATTCAATTTTAAAACTGAATAACCAGACAATTACCGATAGAAAATTCAAACAATGTTTAAATTTCACTGATGAAAGCAGCTGTCGAGAGCAAACCATGAAATAAAACCCTAAAAATAGACAGTTTCAGTGAAAATTTCACGTCATCTCCGAAATCCCGTAGACCAGCTACCACTCATTTCGTCCCTTTCAATACCGAATCCACAATTAAATTGACTTTCAATTCTCGCGCGTACGCGTGCGCACGATTCCTCCTATTTCTACCATTGCCGCAGCAAGACAGACGACGAATTTCACGTCTCGACGTGTAATCTCGAATTCCAATAAAAATAAAACACACAGTCCCTCCCCCCTCCCTCTTCTATTCAGACACGTCTCTCCCGCGTACGCGCGCGCGCGCGAATCTCGCCCGCAATCTGTTGAATCGACTCTGATTGTATTACAATTCATGACCTCCCGCAATACGCGAGGATAAAAAAGCCACCCCCTCGTCCTTTTCCTAACCCCTTCCATTCGTCTCGGTCAAATCGACCGCATCACGCGAAACTCCTACCCTTGCTTCCTTTTCTCGAGTTACACCCGAGTTATTTCTTTCTACCCCCTACGCGAGTGGAAGAGAGAGAAAGAGAGAGAGTCAGACGCGATGTTTTGCCTTCGTCGGCTAGAAGTGCATTGCTCTCTCGCTTCTCGCGTAGCGCCGGTGGCAGTGGCGGCAGCCTCGTGGGGAAAGGAAATAGGGAAAAATAAAAGGGAGGGAGAGAAGCCGGTGCTTTTAGAGCATACTTTTATGGGAAAGAGAAGTGACTTTTCAAATGTAACTTTGAATAAATTCGGGTATTTCCACTTTGCGTTCTCGCCGGTCCTCGACACTTACGCGTTTCAACGAGAATTGAAACTGTGTTGCGGTACTAGTGGATGCAGCTGTTTTTTTTTGTGCTTTGGCGCAATTACGTAATGATGCCAAGATTGTTTGATGTTTTTGGGATGACGAGACTAACGATTTTTTCCAATCTTTGTTTTTAAAATATGGATTGGTGGCTCTGTTCATTGATTTGTTTTCAAAAGAACTAAATAAAAAAATATCTTTGTCCGAAAGGGATACATTGAGAGAAACGTTGACGGCAAAGAAATGGTTTTCGTCAGATTTCAAAATTAAGCTGCAGATGTACCGTCTCTTACGTGTATTCGATTTCAGAATATCAAATATCGAATTTTATTACAGGATACAAATTTCCGTGCGCTTTCTCTTTCTTTTTCTCTCCCAGCTCGCCTCCTAAATCCTCCGTTAAAATTTTCATTAAAAAATGCAGCATAAATCCGCCTATACATAAACTCGGCTTCGAATTCTCCAGCGCGTCTGTTCTTCTTCTTTCCTCTCCTTCTCTCAGCACATTGGCATTGCGCGACGAGAGGAAGCGAAAGAGAGTAATGTACTCTCTCTCACCTTCTCTCGGGGGCGAGAAGTAGAAACGCGGCCGGATATAAAGCATCCCAAGGGTTCGAAGCAAGAGAGAGAGAAAGAGAGAGCGAGAGAGGAGAGAGGGAGAGAGAGGGGAAGAGAGAGCGAAAAGGAAGCGCTGCAGTGTCTGGCGCTCGCTTGCTCTCCTCGACCCACGGAAAGGTTGTAAGTTTCGCGATGGAATTCATAAATAAGCGGAATATTTCTCCTACCCTCTCTCCCTTTCTCGGTAATTTCGCGCGCTCGCGCCTCTCGCTCTGGTCCTGTATATTGTATTATATAACGGTGAAGCTAGAGAGAGAGAAAGAGAGAGAGAGAGAGAGAGAGAGAGATGTTGGGCGCCAACGCGCGCGCGCGCTTTAACTTATGGCAATAAGAGGCTTTAAAGGTTACGAGCCAAGTATAAGGCACTTCTCTCGACTGCTTTCTTTCTTCACGGCAAGAGAAAAGAAGAGAGAAAGAGCGAGAGTGGAAGAAGGAGGGAGGCGATTATTGAGGTGTTGAGCCCGTCGTTTGGCGCCCAACCATTGCCACACCCCGTAAACAGGCGGAGTAACGAGGCAATACAAAGCTTTCTCTGTCTCTCTTTCTCTTGCAGTCTGCAGTTTGGCGGAGGTGATAGTAGTTGCATCGCTCGCGCTTAACGAGGTTTTTACAAACAAAATGAATCTTCAAAATGACAAAAGATGGGTGTACTATATGTGGTGAAATAGATTACGCTGGATTTGGAGTCGAAAAATAAGTTTTGAGATAAACGTACAAAAGTTGTTTTGATGTTTCATGTCTAAGAATAACAGAATGTTAGCGTCATAATTGTTATAGATAAGTTTCTTCCATGTATACTATTTTTATCGAATTTTAAAACGAAATACGTGTTACTGATAAATAATGACAGACATATTGATATGCGAGAACAGCGGTGCTCCGTACGTACTGGCAGTGCAAATTTAATTGATAAGCAATATCTGATTCCATTTGAACAGATATCTTGCAAGATGTCATGTATGATGAGTGATGAGGAACTAATGGCATTTGTAGCCAATATGGAACACGCTCCGAGGCTACCCATTAGACCATTTCAGCTGTTTGCTCTAGTTCCGATCGAACTCAAGGTGTATTTTACGCCCCTCACGGTTAAATTTAGCCTTTGTGTCGTTAACATTTTCGTCAATTGGTAAAAGATAACCTCGCTTTTTCATACAAACGAATAAGAATTTTGATAACAAATTGTTAAAAACGTGTTTTGCAGTATAGTTAAAATATTGAATCAGACTAATAAAAATAACGAATGTATCCTAGATCTCTTGTTTACTCGTTTTTCCGAACAACTTGAGTCCCTTTGTCGGAACAGAAACTTCTTTATAACCCGGATCGAGTGTTGGGACAATAGGCGAGCCCTTTGTTAAACTAGAAGCTTACTTCAAATCGTCACTTGAAAGACAAAGAACCCGTGTTTATTCCTCACTGCACCTCTATGCGTTTGTAACATTGAAACTCGCTGAAATCCCATCTTGGGATTAGCTTAGTTTTGTACGAGAGTGCGTCCTCCCCAACAAAGCGATTTCGCTCTGACGCGATGGAACTTTCTCCAGTTTCGCGCAGTAAATTGTACGTAAAATATATACATTAACGTGATTATTGGATTGTAGTCCGTTGCATATCGAGTATATTCCGCGTTAATAAAAATGAAAAGACTGAGAGAGAGAGGGAAATAAACGTATCGTTGAATGACCCCATGAAGCTCAACGAAAGTAATATCATCTTTACCTTTCTCTTTCTCCATTCTTTCTTCGTACGCGGAAACCACTTTTGCTCTTCAGTATATTGAAAACGTATAATATAGTGGGCGAAAATATACGAACAAAGAAGAAAATCTTCAAGCGTCTCGGGTGCGTTTAATGAACGACCCGCTACATTATCTATGTACCACCCTTAATTAATCTAAAACTCCTGGACTATGACTGCCGGCCGAGAATTACTTTAATGAAATTTACAACTCCAAATCCATTTTCCAGTTGTGAGAGTGCAATCCCCCGAGCTTTTCGAGCATTTCCGGCTTCTTCCTGGACGCCGCTCGAAATTTCTCTTTCTCTCTCTCTCTCTTTCTCTCTCTCTCTCTCTCCCTCTCTCTCGCTTTCTAATGCTCGCAACAGTCGGATCTACTTTTCCCTAAGCAGGCGT
>JAYJLV010101133.1:0-12968 GCA_036873485.1 Torymus texanus | reverse complement strand
TTTACATGAATTCTGTATGCTTCTATTAGTTTTAAATATTCCTTAGTGATTCCTTATTAATATTTACTTAAGGAAGCCTCGAACATCCTCCTTTTAGGTATTTCACTGATTTTCTGAAAACTAGACGTCAATATTGGTCATAAACTGTCTAGACGTAGTCTACTCTTCAATTGATAGTATTCAAAATATTCTTTTGAACTGTAGAATGAAAACCGATTTGTAAAGTCAATGTTACTTTTTCTATTTATTTAAAAGGGCGATAAAATTTCAACGTGCACCTCATTCATCGCAGTAGACCCAACAAAGAAGCACATGCACATGATGCCTGACCACACACACGCCACATCTACTTGCACTCACCTACGGCTCTTCAGTTCGTCTCATCCTCTCTCCCACTTCAGTAGCAATCAACCCTCTACACAAGCCTCCCCCAAATCGGTCAAAAAGCCCCTAATCCTCACCCTCCTCTCTCTCTCTCTCACTCTCTCATCCCCAAAAAGTCACTGCACCCTAGCGCACTCGAAAGCGCTTCGGTCTCTCTTGAGAGAGGGAAAGGGAGGCGCGAATATCGCGTTCGTAAGCCCGCGGCATCCGACGGTAATTGAAACGAGCAATTAGCGCCCGCGCGCAGTCGACGTCAGCTAGAGAGAGAGAGAGAGAGTTTCTCTCGCATGTCTGATGGGTAATCAGGCCAAGTCGAAGTTGCGTCTTACTACTTGGGGGCCACTGCAGCCGTTCGCTCACAAGCTCGCTCGATATCTCTCTAAAGGGTGTGGAGAAGAGAAGAGGAGGGTAATGGTGGTGGAGAGGGATTGCGAGTGTGAAAAGCGTAGAGTAGTTTGAAAATTAGTGGGAGTATTGTTTATCGATGGGGAGTTTTGTATCGTTAGATCTTTTACGTTGTTGGAGTTAGGTAATGGAGTATGGATCGTAGTATATTTCGATAATGTTTTTAATAGTAGTTTTAATAATTCATTCAATGGCCTTAATTATAGGTAGATCATTTTCAACGTTCTCTAAAAAAAGGAAACAAAAATGAAGAAACGTATTATAAAAAATTCCGTATTAAGTATTTAAATAAAAAATACTATATTATAAAAGGATTTGTGAATTTCGCACTGTAAACGAATATTTCTTCGAAGTGTATTTTAAAATATTATCATGTTAATTATAAATTATTATATAGAGAGAAAAATATTATATAAAAATATAATAAGGGAGTTCACGTTAATTTAATATAAAATATACATATGAGAATCGGAAATCAAATGAGTAAGTTAAATAGTGTAGAGCTGACCCATATAATTCTCGAACAAGAGGGTGAGCGACGTATTTGAGCACGTCAAAATTAATATCCCTGTGTACAATAAAAGTTATTAATACAGCTGAAGCCCGGTTGGAAGGTAGTGAGGACGAGGGGGGCCAACTCGCCTTAACTAACTAACTTTCGGCCAACAAATAAAGTAGTTTTCCGAAGCAATTTAAGTTTGTTACCGCGACTCGAGTAAATTTCCCATTTTTACTATTCTGTTTTAGTTGCTTGCCTCTGCCTCTGCCGCGTTGACGAGGCAGTAGCGTACCAACTTAAACATTTGCCGTTACTCCCGCACTTGCGCGCGGTAACCGAGTTATTTTTCCTCGTTCCGTATGCACTGTGTAAGACGTACGTGACGTGTAAAGAACCGTCGTGTTCTCTCTCCCGAGAGAGAGAGAGAGAGATAGAGAGAGAGAGAGAGAGTGAGCTTAAGTCGAGAGCTCGAGTGTGTTCGGTGCCGTCTCGTGGATGATCCGTGCTGTTTTCTTATCTTCTTATCCACCAGGATTTTGCTACATGTAAATTTACAGAAACACCTTTGATGAATTAAGATTGAGGTTAATTGCGTTATTCAATTTATCAGAATGAAAAAATAAGAACTTTTTATAGTTCTCTTACCTTATCGTTGACATTTCATAATTATTTATACAAGTCTTTTAGAAAGTTATAGAAATGGAGTTGTCAATAATATAACCTTATGATATTGTCATTAAACATCACACAACAACCTCATCTCATCTACACTTCACCTACTACTATCTCTCCTTCCTCTTCACTAATCGAAATCCCTTTGCTTTATTCGCGCTTCGACGACTCGGAAACGACTCCCTCTCTCTTGTGCACCTAAATAGAGGGAGATGGAGAAAGAAGGAGAGAGAGAGAGAGAGAGAGCCTGAGGCGGCAAATGATCAGCAGTAGAGAGAAGACACGTGCTACTACTACTACTACTGCCGACCGATCGACGGCCTATTCCACTTCCGCGTGATTTCCCAGTAGGTACGATGCGGGAATATTTCGGTGCATTTGGCGCTGACACACAGGAATCAAGACGCCAGCGGCGCTCGAGCGCGCAAAGTTCGATCGCCACTGACGCCGTCTCCGCTACTGCTAGCCGTGTGTCCGCGCGAGAGGAGCACGCAATTAATTTGCGTTTGGGGAAGGAGAATCTGCCCCTTCCCCTCCTAAGTTATTTGCGAACTAATATCGAGAGACGGAGACGCAGGAGATTTCAGTGGTGGGGTCCAAGGAGAGATTTTCATATTTTATTGGTGGAGGAAGCAGGTAGGTATCTTGATTTGCTGTCGTGGACTGAAATTTGGAATTTTCCTTTTATAACAGTCTAGTAACAGATGAAATGGTAGTTACTAACATATAGTTCGGTATAAATTACACGTTGCATTTTGTGTAAAAGTGCAGAACCTAACGTGCTTTACTAATCCCAAGTTGGAACTGCTCCATTGTCATGAATTACAGAAATTTCCTGCTTCATGCCAGCAAATTTGAGAAAATTGTCTGGCTAGCAGTTTATCTCTGCCTTATAATGTAATCCACTCGGAACATAACCAAAAGATTAGGGAGGATAAAAAATATGTAATATAAGTCATTATGAGACTACAATATATATTACCTTTATTTGGTTACTTTAATTATGATTGCAGAAATTCGGGTAATACGCAATATTTCAATTATTTTTAGTACCCATAATGTAAGACTAATATTGCATTTAAAAACGTATATTTAAAGTTTAAATTAAATATATTTTTAGTATTATAAAAATTGGAATATGTTATTTGAAAATTTTGAACTTTTACGTAAATTTGTGTATTACATTACGAGGTTGTTTCTGACAATGTATATTAATTATTACTTTAATTATAATGTTTCGAGAATATAATTTCAGAAGTTATTAAATTTCCTTTCCACCGAAATAATTTGTTTTTTTTTATCTGAAATACAACCAAAACCTAAATCGTTTACACTACATAAAAATCTTCTTTAATCCTTCACAAACTCCACAGATACGAGAACCTTCGTCGTAGCGCCACCATAAAAAAGGAAAACAGCCTGGCAACGAAATCCTCGCAAGACCGTTTAACAACTGATCTCGGAGTTCTGTCTAGCCTCCCCATGTATACCCCAACATATTTCATCCTCCTCTTCTCTCTCCTCGTGACCCACACGTGCGCTTGCTAGTACCGATAAACCTCAGCAGAGGCGGTAGTGGTGGTGGCCCTCATCGGCAAATTACTTTTTATCGACCACTACCACCACCGCGGAGTGCATCATCTGGGCCAGCGGACGCAATAAAGGCTAGGCCTTTTTTTCACAGTTGCGTACGATTTGACCCCCCCCCCCTCCCTCCATCCCATTGATTATTCCACGTTTTCTAGATACTGATTCACTGTAGGCACTCAAACTGGTGGATGCAAGCTCTTTTTGCAAAACATGACGAGCCGTATAAATTACTCAAGCGAGGGTGCAAAAGGGATGCGGTGGAACATCGTGTTTGGATTGTTCTTTTTGTTTTTCAAGGTGTTTGATTTGGGGAAATGTTTTGGATTGATAATGTTGCGTGGCAGGATCGATTATAGGATGGCTCTTGTAGAGGTGTTTCGCTTTGTTCGGTTTGGAAGGCAGAGACAGAATCGGAATCGATGCGAGGTGCCGGTTGATTCAATGCTTTCGGCTGGTGTATTTATTGGTACATCGACTAGCGAGAAAGAGAGAGAGTGAGATCAGTTTAGTTTTTTTAGGTTGAATAAATTGTAAAGGAAATTGAATAAATGAATTTGTGGTTGACATGCGATAGAGTCCTTGTTTGTCCGTTAATCCCATTGAATGTTTTATTATACCTTTAGAGAAATCTACATTTTATGCAAGAAATCATTGAAGAGCTTCAACCAGTTCATTGTATTTTTCCCTTGGTATTATAAAAATAAAATTGTCTGAAATAATGCAATGGATTGTATTCATATAGTTTTTTTTTATTAATATCTAATAAGTTTCTTACGTATCGAATTCTTTATAACAATATCATAATTTTAAAAGGGAAACAATTCTAAATCAAAATAATATGAATACATTCCTCTGAGCATTCTTTCAAATGATCCTACAAAAAGGCATGCTCGTATAAAAGTTTTTCCCAATAGCCTAAAGTACTTGGTACTGCCAATTGTCGTTTTATAGGCAAAAGAAATATAAGGCGAGGGCGCAGCAGCACTGCGAAGGTAGCAGAAAATACCTCGGCCCCGATGATTTTAATGGAACTACTTCTTCCTCGAGGAGCAGCAGTAAAATTTTTCAACTATCTCTTATCAATTTTCCGAAATCTCAAGGATTTTATTATTTCACACCCCTTCCGCATAGATAGAAAGAGAGAGCGAGAGAGAGAGCGAGAGAGAGACAGAGAGAGAGAGAGAGAGAGAGAGAGAGAGAGACAGAGAGAGAGAGACAGAGAGAGAGACAGAGAATGGATATCCTCTCCCCTACTCTCTTTCTAAAGCAGTAAATTTTTAAGAGCACGCGCTTTCTCTCGTTTTCAAAATAATTTTACGCCCTGAACTTTACTGCGTATTTAGCATTTTTTTAATAACAATTCATCCCTATCCTGAAGGCCCATGGAAATCGCTTTTCATACCTGCTCGTAAAAAAGTGAACGCCGGATGGAGGAGAAGAAGTAGGAAGAGAATAGAGTAATGGTTAAACCGAGCATAAATAGCATGAAAAATGCAAGTTGACGGTTGTGCCGATCTCTCTCTCTCTCACTCTCTACGGGAGGATTGTGCTGTTCCTCGTCGTGGGGCGCATTCCCTCGCTCTTGCTTCCCTCCCCGCGGGCTGATCCTAAATTGCTATTTTGTAATCCCGGAGCTTTGCCCCGGGAGAGAGAGAAGGAAGAGCTTCTGTCATCTTATCGCTTGGCATACAAGAGACAGAGCGGCAGCAGCAGCCTCCTTGCAAACAGTGCATCCGATCTTCTCTCTATTCTTCCTCCTTCCCTCTCATAGTGTCTTTTCCTCTTCTTCTTTCTCTGTCCTTTTCCCTCGTACGCTTTATTATTCTCCCTACGGCTTTTTTCTTTTTATACATCTTCATATTGCCGCGTGCCTTCCTACTCTCTCTATATGCATTTCTTCCTCGCATTGCCTTCCGAATTTTAAAAGGATCGACAGAAGGCATAAGAGGGGACATTTTTTAGGTAATTATTGCCTCCTAATAACCTGGACAAAAACTAATATTAGATAGGAATTCATAAAATAGAATTATTCAATCGTTATTGTAGTTTTAAAACATTCCAAATTACTTTTACGACGTTACCACAGCAATAACCATAAAATTAAATTTTCAAAAGTTTTTTGTAACTGCGTATTCTCTATCTTGCTACAACGAACTCAAATAAAGAAAATAGCACATTCAGTTTTAATGTCCGCCCACCCTAAAATTTCAATCTGACTTCCACTCGAAATCCGACTTACGATATTACATTCATCAAAACCCTGAAAACACCCACTATTACTCCGCCCTCTCACAAAAAAAAAGGAAATACTAGACGAAAATGGCTACAAAATTTCGGGAATCCTGGTCTACCTTTTGTACATGCCCATACACATACATCCAACCTACATCGTACGTCTCTATTCTTCCCCATCTCATAAGCACACTCGTTTCCCGTCCCCGCGCACACGGCGCGTGGAAATCGCATTTTCCCCTCCCTTGGGGACACTCGTAATATCGCGGCAGGGAAAATCCGGGGGTGTAGGAATTGCTGTGGCGCGCCGAGATTTCTCTTCCCCTCCCTTCGTCTATCGCGGAATAAAAAGGAATGTGCGTGGAATTGGGCTTTTGAGTGTGAGTGCGTGTGCCCTCGCATGTCTGTGTTTGTTTGTATGGGTGTGTATGTGGAGGACTATGTATATGCCTTAACTCTCCTTTGGCTGCTGTTTCTCTCACTCGCCCTTAGTACACGTACGTACGTGTATACGTAAGCGCGAAGTTGGGAGTCTGATTCTCGATAGGAAGTTATACGACGTGTAGATTGCGCGAAACTTTGCCCTCGCTCGCTGCTGCTGCCGCCGCTATGTGTGCTTGCGACTGCGATATTAGGATGTAGGACGCAGAGAGAACGTACGGCGTTGCTTTTTTTATGTCCGCGCGCGCTTTTGGAACACGTAGATACTGATAAGCGGGTTGATGGTAATTTATGGATTAGCGACGGGGGAAAGTTCCAAATTTCGAAGCTTTTCTGGGTGTTGAAGTTGTCGTACCATATAGTGTAAACAGCAGAATAGATGGCGATGATCGTTGTAGAATTCGAAATTACTTTGAATCCCATGCGAACTATTCGCAATTACATTAATGACATTTGCTCTCCTCTCCTCTACATCCGCGTATTATCCTGATTATTTCGTCAGACCCACCCAAACGTAATGCATTACATAATAATCGAAATTCCCATTACTCCCAACTCATCGAAAACGCATACGGAATCAATTCAGTCTTCTTGACAACTCCAAAACTTCCAATTCGCAATCTCAACCAGTTTCTCCTTCCTTCCTGCGATCTCACCCGATCGCGGGGATTATACCACCGGACTTACTTTGCGCCACCTTGAACAGTCGATCGACAGGGGAAAGGGACTAGTGGTGCATTAGCGCGCGCGGTCCAGCCGGTCCGACTCGTCTTACGCCTGGATCATTGGTCAGTTCTCTTGGCACTCCGGTAGTGTAATCGCCCCGGCGATGAAGTCGGGAGGATAATGGTCGGAACAGGGGGAGGGTGGCAATGGCTAGTGGTGGCCGAGTTAAGAGGCTCAGAGAGCGAGCGAGCACCCCGGGTCACGGGAGCAAACAAATATGCCGCGAGAATCAATGCTGGATTAGGGTACTAAGTGTCTCCTGCAGTTGGGCAAGGTACAGGATGGTAGAGGTTTGATTGAAATATCGGCCGAGCTGTAAATGCTGGCAAAGCTGTTAGGTTGATTGGTAGAGAACTTTATAATGGCTCTTTGGGATAGTGTGTAGATGGGTGTATCATCGGATTATCTATTTTGGCGTGGAAACGTTTTAGATAATGAGTTTATTACCGATGCGTATAATCCAGTGAGTTTGGGTAGTATATGTGTTATCGATCGCACGGTTCCGGGTGAAGGCAGATCGTGGTAATTGTGAAGCTAAATAGAATTTGAAAGTTTTGTATTTCAGATAACAGGATACAATGCATAGCGATGTATCAGCTATTGACTTTCCAGAACAGCAACGCGTTTGAAATGACTTTTATTAATCAAATCTCGTTTTAAATTCGGTTTAATTTGAAACAGAATTCATTGTTCCAATTTGTGAGGATTATATGACAGCTATAATATACGATAGAGAGCAAAACCAATTTGAAAAGATACACAATTTAAGAAATTTATTATGATTGCAAAAATCCGTTGAAGAACTGTTACAGATTTTCATGACAAATTGTTTATTATTAGAATTTGCTATAAAATTTTTTAATCGTAACTCAATTATCCCATTTATCACTAAATTGTGGGTGAGTTTGTATTCCATTTAAATTTCGATATATTCTTAATTTTAATCCCAATATCGCACAGTACTCTTAGCTTCTGGAACCCGTATATTTTGAATCAAACAACTTGAATCATCATCATAGCTTTTATACCTAACGCTTATTACAGCAAATATGAATAAACCATTTGAAATGAAAGCCAATACTACCACTATTCATTCGTTCGCAAATTGCTTTGAATTCCAGGCATTTTCCTCGAAAACCCTCGATAATCTTACGCAATTCACACTTCGAATTCTCCCTTTCCACCTTATTCCCCCGTCGTAAATCACGCTTGCACACACATAACACAACACACTAACCTCTGTTGCTCTCGCGATAAAGGAATCCCTTATAACCTTCCCCGAAATCGCAATCGATTAAACGAGGCTCCGGCGCATTATAATAACGCGTGCGAATGCACTCGCATCTCTGTCTCTCTCTCTCACTCCCTGCCTCACCTTCTCTCTTGGGAGGATCGTAATTACCATTACACGCGCGCGAGCACGTGATTCGCGCAGCAGCAGCAGCGAGTATACGTGCAAACACACACGGGGGTACGCGCGCTCGCGTACAGCCCGGTGCCTTTATTAAATTGCCATCCCCAACCCAGGCACGAATCCTCTCCTTCTCCTCTTCTCTACCTCTGTCCTGGCCCTCTAAGTGTGCTGCCGCCGTTGCTCTGCAGCGACCCTCTTCAGGATTCCCTCTGTCTGCGCGACGTTGCCACGTTTAAATCCGAATTAACCACGGGGCGCGTACGTGGGCTTAATCCGCGTGCGCGCGCACAGACCAGGAACTGCTTTTTTAAATGAAATTTTACAAGAGGTCGATCAGGAGAGAGAGTGAGAGAGCTGGGCACCGGATGTACTTACCGCAGAGACGTTCTTACCTGGGCAGTCTGATGGGATGCTATTAGGCTCGATTTTTTGTGGATTAAAGCCGTAAGGATGCTCTTCCGTTAGCGTTTACGAGAGTAGAGCTCATGATGTCTAAAGCCATTTTCCGTGGGATTTTCATTTACTCGTCATTTCTGCGATAATCGCTTAATTTCAAGAGTAGGATGGTTCAAGATTTTAATGTCTCAACGCGTAACTGCGGGAAATATAACGTTATTGTTATTACGTTTCCGTTTCGCAAACGCCACGAGCGTCGACAAAAGCCCAGGACCGAATTTAATCGGAAACATTCATATGATCCAATGCTTCCTACCATTGTGAAACTATGCAAACGATTTCAGGGGCAATAAATTGCTGCGTTGTCGTCGAAAAACGTAAATCAAATCGTTATTAATCCCCCATTCGTGCTCACGTATCCTCGAATTTTTCACCATTCGCCATCGGCAGTGTCCGCGCTTCCGATATCGTCAGAAGAAAATTTCTAATCGAATCCACCTCCTCTACGTACAAAACCTCTCCCTCTTTTAATTAATCCCAAAAATTACCAAGTGTGTCGGTTTATATATAGCCAGTGTAATGTACAACCCTCCAATTTCTGTTGGCGCGCATACAGTTTAATTCAAAATATCGCTGCGGATGAAATATCGCGTAATAACCGTTCAAAATTAATGACCGTTCCCTTTCCCGGACTCCGTCGACCGCCTTCTGCAATATGCAAAATGCACCGCCGCGGCGTGTCGAAGCGCGTAAAATCAGTGTGCTCGAGCGCGTGTTTGGCCAGGGCAGCTTTTTATATTCATTGCCCCGCACGAGAGCGATAACGGAGTCTGGAGGGAGTGAGAAAAAACGTACGGAATGGGATTAGTTCGCTGAGCGCGATTCCCGAACAATTACAAGATCAGTCGGATGTTTTTGCTTCTCTCTACGCGTGTTTGCTTCTCTCTTCCATCCGTATTTTCCTCTCGCCGCTTCTTCGATTTCCTCCGCGGTACGGCGAGCGTGTGTTTAATCAACGTAGATATCCCTCGCCGGTTTTGAGTTTATAATTGCGCCAGGCGGAATTGTGTTTACCCTGGCGAGCTGATTTGATTTCGAGAGTTGAGATTAGCTGGCTGATTATTGACGTTTGAAGATTCAACCATTGGCGTTATTTAGAAGAAAACAGTTACCTATATTAACTTCATTTCTGTTACTTTCAGTAATTTTTATATTTATTTATTTATTTTGACCAGAGTAAGTACAATATATTACAATAATCCTGTTAATAAATTATACATATTTACATTCCAATGAGTAACCCAGCAGAGGAGAAATTTTCCTGTTCGCTGGTCTGGCGCATTTAAAACTAATTGAAAATAGAAAAAAAGATAAGATAATAAATAACAAAGTAAAAACTAAAACTAAAAACTAGAAGCTAAGATTAAATAGCTGTTTATACATTTATGAGCTAGATTATGCGTTTTCCTTTATCCATTTCTTAATCTTGTTTTTTCTTGCATTTTGTTGACACGTCAATGTTTTTAATTCATTTGGCAATTTGTTGAAGGTAGTTAGGGCTCTAATGTATCTATTTTTTAAGCTTATATTCCTGTACCGTATTGGAAGTTGCAGACTTTTGTTCCTGGTGTTTTTATTGGATCCTATTGATACAATAGTGATTCCATTGTGAAAGTTTGATCTATATTCAGTGGGTTTTTGTCAAGTACAAATGTATTTTTATTAATAAGTTTAAGTAGCCTTGTTTGTAGGCATTGTAGACCCTTGATTCTACCTGCATACGCTCCACCCCATGCTATGATACTATAGGTGGATGCACTGTGGAAAAGTGCGTAGTAAAGCATACGCAGGTTATCAATATTCATTATCCTAGATAGTTTGTAAAAGGTGTACGTGAGATATTTCTGTTTGTTATACACTGTCTTTATGTGTGAGTCCCATTTCATGTTGCTGTCAATTGAATATTATATGAATGATATATTTAGTTCAAGTAAGCATAAGTGAACTCTGCGTATTTCAGGTATCGAAATTCTTTTATAATTCGAATGTTGATTTGGAACGTGAGAAATTATCATGGAACTGCAGTAATATTTAAAGGTGAGCTACTAGATAGGATAATATCAATACTGTCTGAAAGTTTTGAAAAGTAGACCACTGTTGCTACTTATAATTTAATTTCAGAGTATCTTGCTTTCTAAGAATTTACTCATTGTTTAATTTCTAAGTTAAAATTCTGAGGATTTAATCTTAATAAGTTACCTGGGTTAAGACATTGTTAGATTTGTAAAACCACTGTAATCTAATAAATCCACTTCTACAGTCAGACTCATTCTCTACAGACGGAGTGTAGAAGTGGTCGTTTATAATAAATAGCATTCGTTTTCCCAAACAAGCTGAGAATCCTATTCAGGAATTCCCAAAACCCATGTACATCTCTCTTCTCGCTTCTCCACCGATACACCAGGGGGGAAATCCAATTCAAAATTCGAACCGATAATTGAGTTCACCTCGTCCCCTTACTTCCGTCCCTTCTCTCAGCTCTCGAGGCACCTTTCCACTTCCTCCCTCTTAGCAAAAAGTCATCCTCCTTTCAGCTGTCGATTTCTGGCCGCTACTACTACCACTGCTGCAGAGCGCTGTCCGTTCGGGCGGGTAAACGCGCTCGACTCCTAAACAAATACTCGAACTCTGTCTCTCCCTCTCTCACTCTTCCTCCTCCCTTTACCTCCAACTTGCAAGAGGTATCCTAGCACGATGGTTCAAGAGGTCGTCTCTGCACTAGAGCTCTTCGCTACTGCTGCTGCTGCTCGCTTTTCCCCCATACGCGTGAGCAATAGGTGAGCAAAGTTCGGTCGAAGGAAGAAAACTCTCCGCGAAAATGGAAGTTGGAGAAGGAGAAGCTAGTGTATTTGCCCATCAATGAGGATAGGAGGTCTGGATAAACACTCGGGACATAATTAAAAGGATACGCGCGCATACGCATGGGTTCTTTTGCTGCATGGGCGCTTGATGAAGATCAGATCTTTTTTGCTCGAGATGATGGTGAGAAAGCAAAAACGTATGTGGTGCGAGGAAACTGAATCTTTGTGTTGATTTTTAATGAAATATAAGAGCAGGGCCTAGCTTACACATAACCGGTGAGAGATTCAATTGGAGAAAAGAAGTTTTATGGAATTGTGGAGAAGCGCTTCTATGGATTGGGATATTTTGCCCAATCGTCAAAGATGCAAAAGAGATGTATTAATAATGACTATCTCTTGAGTTTCCTATGCGGTTCTTAATGAACAGCTGAGGGTTATTAACGTTCATTTGTGTTTTATATGTATTTTTTACGTTAGCGTAATAAATGATATAGAAACTGCATTTTAAACTATTCTATCCACTGTATCAATTTATAATCGCTTAAAATTGTGGAAAGCCTATTATTTCATTTCAGAAAAAAGGAACGGAAAACGAGATTTTATTTGCTTTTCTAGAATTAGAAAATACTGATTCCGTTATAAAAATTTAAAGTTGAACAAAGAAAATGCCCCAAAATATGCATGAAATCAAACCGTGTATTTTATGGGTTTAACAATACATTATCATTGCTCAACTTTAAACTTTTATAATATTAAAAGTATTCAATATTTTTTAACTCTGAAGTTTCATCTAGTTTAATTATCATTTTTTTTTTAAATGATATTTAATTTGCAACTTATTCATGTTTCGGCCCATACAATAAAGGGCCGAATCCGCTATCCGGATTCCTGATACTGCATACCAAAAAAACTGTTTCATCCATTTGTGCATTACCACTAGTTGTCACAGTCTCGAACGTCCATCACAATCATCATTCACCTTTAAAATAACGCTTTATTATGAACAACTTAACCCCTCCTTCCCGAGCATTTAAATAATTCTCAGTTAAACTTTTTACAAAATTGTTTGCTTTTTCTCTTTCCCAAAGACAGACGAAGATAAACGTACGTGTATGTATGTAGATACAGACGCAGGTAAAGAGTGTGTTACTCTCGAAGAGATCAGCCGCGCCCCTCTCTCTCTGAGTCTCACTCTCTCTCAACAACACAAGGTGTACTTAGTGGAATTTTTATTTTTTTATGTTATTTAACGTCACCCTGTTTCTACCCCCTTGCGGTGCTAATCGACGACGGAGGTCTGTGGTGTGTTGGTAAACAAAGCACATGTGTGAAACAGTAGTGCTTGTAT
>JAYJLV010101122.1:0-12066 GCA_036873485.1 Torymus texanus | reverse complement strand
TGGATTTGAAAAAATGATAATTCTGATAGCAGATTCGTAATCAGCGACCCCAAAAACCCCCGAGTAGATAATTTCAGCCTAAAATATACACTATTTTTAAATTTTTCATCCGCCATTTTGAATTCGCCATCTTGGATTTGAAAAAATGATAATTCTGATAGCAGATTCGTAATCAGCGACCCCAAAAACCCCCGAGTAGATATTTTCAGCTTAAAATATACACTATTTTTTAATTTTTCATCCGCCATTTTGAATTCGCCATCTTGGATTTGAAAAAATGATAATTCTGATAGCAGATTCGCAATCAGCGACCCCAAAAACCCCCGAGTAACAAATTTTAAGCCAAAATAGTGAATAGAAAAATGTATGCCGCAAAGGGTTAAGGATTACAAAATGTTCATTTCTTCCAAAGTTATAAAAGTTTCAAATTAATAATAATCGATAGTGCACTAAAATTGATTCTTTGATTGCCTGAATATTTTAATGCACTATCGATGATTAATTTGTTTTATTTTCTATATCTAAATAAGATTTAATAAACCTAAAAATATCCAGAACTTAAGTTTTTTTGAGCGTTAGGATGTAATATTGCAGCTTTCATTATATTTCTACACCCAAAAACTTATCCCAAAGTTTGAGCCAAATCCAGGACCCGAAGGCAGTGCACTCTCCTGGTAAGTAAAACTTTTGCTATTTCCTTTTCAAAATAATTATTATTATTCTTATTTTTATTATTATTACTTTATTTTCTATCAATGTTAAAAAACGATACAGCCGTAAATAAATAAATTATAATAATATAGAAGTCATAGCCACTAGACAAAATAACATTAGTCTATATAACAATATAATTATAATTATAAAAATATATTTTATATTTATCTATAATAATTGTCACGTGTGGATACACGTACGAATATGAAAGAACGAAGTGAGCAATGCGTCCGATTACAATATGACGCTGATTAGCAGCGAGCCGAACGGTGGCGGCCGTGGCTTGCTGGTAGTGGAGTCGGCGGCTCTGGTTCAATCCCAGGATCCGTCACTTTTTATTCTTAAAAAGTTACGATGGCTCACTCGTAACATAATAAGTCTTATGATAAATAATATAATCTTGGAAGAGTAATCCATCTTTCCTTAATAAAAAGATGAATCATGTACAGTGCGGAAATCTGAATCAACCGGCCGATAACGAACTACAACTAGTCATCCTTTACTGGGCGTTTCCATTCTATTAATCTAAACCAATCGTCGACAATTCAATTGGTAATATACAAAAAGTGACTGACCAATTCGATAGTATATTTGGGATTAATGGAAAAAGGATATAGGTTACTTGAACAAGCTTTCAAGAAATTAAGGTTTATTTGATTAATTTTCAGTTCAAAAAGGACTTACGCTCTTTCAAACACTTTTTTCCCCAAATAATAAATCTCTGCATCAATGATATATTTCCAAATTATGCATTGAAACTGATACAATGAAAAAAACCTTATCTAATTTAATTTATGAAAAAATTGGACTCAAGATCTTTTTTCACATAAGCACAGACATATTCAGCCATAAAAGACGCATGGCGTGCGCATGTTAGCTAAAACATTATTATTCGGTGTACCAACTTCATTAGCAAGTTGCACTGGAAGTAAAACTCTTTCATTCTCTTTTCCTCTCCACTCGCTCATAGTCGCACACTTTTGAGGTGCAAAAGAGCGTCGGCAAAATGCAGACGCGTGCGCATGCGGCACGTATATATATACCTGAATAGTTTAGCTTTTTTTTCAGCCGAGTCACTGCCGCGGCAGTCGTCGCGTGAAACGAGGGTGTGGCCGGGATTGCGGTGCGCGCGTCTCGTTTTTTTCGACTTTTCGACGCCTGTCCCTCGCGTCCATTTGGCAAATTGATTTCATTACAGGTGCAATAAGCGAACGCGCGCTGCCTTGCGTGAGGCCAGGAGGCTATGAGCTCGCGTGAATTCCATTTAAGTGGCAGAGCGAGCCCTCATTTTTAACCAGCCCGCGGAGCGCTCAAGCTTAACGGATCAATCGAACGTTGGCTTATACCCTATACCTTCGCGGCTTTTTGTCTATGGCTTTGTCGCTCGCTCGTCTATAGTCTGCTTTCGTGTTGCGCATTTTTGCCGATGGAACGTAATAATAAACTGACCTTTATTTTCGTCGCTTTGGGGAAAAAGAGCTGTCGTGCTGTGCGCGAGATCCTTCCGCGATTTCTCTGACGATTCCGACATCCAAGAGATGCTTTTTGTTTTAGAATTGCCTCTGTGTGTATCTTGGAATTTCACCCCTGTCTCGTAAATTTGACCTCGTGTATGCCTGTTCTTTATCGTGAGTTAGATATTTGAGAGATCCTTCATGTAATAAGTTGTATCTAGCAAGTTTTGAAACTCAAGCTATTTTTGTTCTACCCGCGGTCAATTTAATTGGAAACTTCTATATTTTAATATACCGCGAAGAAATGAAATGAATTAAATTGTACGAATGTCCGAAAGTTGGCTGCAAGATTTAGTTTGTTAACAATCAGCTGTTCGTTTAAAGTCAAGCTCGGTCGCTGAAATCGAGTTTGCAGGACGGCGGGGGGTAAAGTTGAGCTCGTCTCACGTTGCATGGACTAATCAAATTTTTCCCTATAACTTTTTGCCCGCGACTAGAGTCCAGATAGAGAGAAAAAAAAAGAGAAAAAGGCGCTCGTGCGCGCGCGCTCGGCGTCGAAAAGTTTAGCAAACAGAAAGCAAAAGAGCTGGCGGCCGCTGTATCGCACGCGAGCGAAGATTTCGTTCTCAGCTCGCTCGCGGATGAGTTTCGCGTGAGTCTGCATATATATCTATATATATCTATATATATATATACACACACATACACACACACACACACACACACACACACACACACACACACGTATGCCGTCTATATAGACGCTTTCTTTTCCACCTGCGAGCGCTGCAGACGCGCACGAATCGATTCCGCGGAATTTCTTTACCTTAAAGGTGTATTTGCTACTCCCCTGCCTCCCCATCCCTTTCGCAGGCACGCGCTCTTTCGGAGAAGCCGCCGCGAATCTTTCAGTGAAGCGAATAGAATTCTTATTCGCCACGCTCAGTTAGCATCGTCCAAGTACGGGACACAAGAACCAGTTACTACGCCGGGCAGCGGCGACGATAGTGCAACCGGCCGAAAGAAGACGGCGAAGAAGCGGAGGCTGCGCGCGAGAGAGCTGCGTTCGTACGCGACCCGCGAGGCAGTAAAAAGTAGTCGCGCTTTGCCAAGCGGACAGGTCAACGGCAGCGACCAGCTCGCCTGCTTCCATCTCTCTCCCTCGTTCAATCCTTTCTGTCTGCGTTTTAGGAAAACAAGGAATAAATCAGCTGCAACCTCCTATAGAACTTATCCTATCTGCTGTAGTTATTTCCCAACAAATTCAGATGTCTTCACGCTCTTATCCATGATGTGCTCGATGGAAACGAGAGTTGATAGAAAGGATATTGCAGTGGAAAGTAAAAGACATGAATACACGTATTGTATCAATTCAATAATAAAGTACAGAACAATCAGCAGACCCGCAAGTTTATACTCTCGCGCTCAAACCACCGAGCTAACGTCCCAGTCATATCTTTTCGCTGTATCGATGAGAACCTCAGTGATACTTTTCATCCTAAATGTTGTCAATAATTTTTAAACCGAATTTATTTATATTATCAAAATTATTTAATGTCTAGCTAAGAAAAACAATTTTACACCATTTCCACTATAAACTATTTAAAATGTTCAAAGCTCATTTTGAGAAATGATCCATTTGAAAAGGTTATAGCTTTTTAATCAAAAGAGAACGCTTAAAGGGAATCTTTACTGTCTTCGGTTCCTAGAGTAAACCTCTGTAAGTTATTGGATCGTATACGTCAGAAAAATATGTAGTTAAAAAACTATTAAACTTATACTTTTTATTTTGAATTGAGAAATAAATTAAACAAAACTATATTATTATGCATTTGTCTTCCGAGTTTCTTGCCTCACATACTTATATAAAAGATATATAAAGACATTTATATCTTTCCCCGTTATGTTATTCCTGCAACTTTCCTAACCTTGAGCGGAAGTGATGAATCTTATATGGATTCCAATTCCAAACAGAATAAATAATATAAGCATTTTGCATAAAAATATTTTCATATCATTCATCACAAAAATTCTATTAAATTTTGTCATGTCTATCATTCTTGCTTTGAAATTATGCAACAGTAGGAATTCGCAATTTCCTGGGCTTTCCATATAGAAAGCAAGGAGGTCAGTGCAAAGAGAAAATAATTTTTTTTCCTCTCCAATTCGTGAAATGCCTCCAGAGGGAGTATTTTCATTTAAACATTTTTTTCCATTTCTCAAAGACTCAGCGCATACACGTATATTTATAGAAGTACGTTTACGGGCATCTGTATAAATAAGTATTTGCGCACACGTGCGTGCGTGTATGGCTGTGCGCGCGTTAGGCGTACGAGAGCCGAGGCATATAGCGGGGCTGTAAACCAGTTCGGATCGAGCATACGAAAGTCCTTGCGACGCAGGCTAATTAGCATCGGTGATTTACGTATTTATTCTTAACCTTTTCGATTTTACGACCGCCATTAGATCCACCGCGCGCGCACGCGCGCGTAGCTCGTTTTACGACGTCGCGGCACCTTTTACGCGCTTGCGCTCGCGCTCGCTCTCCTCTTCTTTCTATTTCGCTCGTTCCCTCTATCTTTCTTGCGCGTCGTCCCCATGCCGACCTCTCTGATAGCACGGCGAGTCTCGAAATTTGAGAAAAAAAAAAAAGTCCACCGCCCGTGTAAGCCCGGTATGAAGGAATTGTCAACCCATAAAACGACCCTAATAAAGCTTAAAAATGTACCCTTATAATGCGCGGCTATTCGCGCAACAGAATGAGAAGCCTTGTCAGCTTTTCGGCGATAAAAGCTGTTCGCGATTTAATAACGCGAAATTCATTTACTGCCGGTCCGAGCGCTCACTGCCATCGTCCACCGCAGGAACATTGCGAGATTCTTTATACGAGCGCGAATGGTCTTATAAAAGTGCTCCAGTGCTGCCTGCAGATAGGAAGAACCGCAGGGAGAGCGCAATTATCTTTGCAAAAATGTTGCCACGCTATAACAGTACGGACCTGCCTAACCGATGTGGGAAAGGACTTTTTTATTTTACTTTCCATTTTGATAAGAATGAAATTTAAAGTAACACTTTTAATGTTATTACAACCATTTAATACTGTTAAATTAATTCTTATAATATTCGGACGGTACCGAGTACTGAGAAAGAGGATAAAGTGAATGATTGTGATAACTAATGGGCAATAAAGTTTTACAATGTTTTATTACGTATATTATAAGCGAGAATTGATTATAATATAATAAGCCAAATAAAAGAGTTAATGTACTTTCAAGTCATGTTACTTCTAATACCAATAAAACATGAGACTTTCTCCATTCATAAAGTAACCAATTGTTAGTTTTAGTGTAATGCTGCCATATTAGTCGTTAAAGTTTGCATCAGCTGTATTTCTCTTGTAATAATAAAATTAGCTCCTCCATCATTTTTATCGAAGTCAAAGCCAGCATTAAAGTGGATTTTTACATGAGCTCCCACGTCGTGTGTGTGTGTGTGTGTATAAAATATATAGAGCTAGACTGTTCATGTCCCTTGGCAGGAAGATTCCTGCACTTTGGTCATGGTTCTGAAAAGCCATTAATAACATAAGCACGGAAAGCAGTAACGACAGTTCGTGCGGGTATCATTATAACTCGACGAGAGCACACGCTATAAGCTGACCACGAGAGATGAAAGATGAGAAAGTGGATAAAGCGACGCGCCACTCGTGCAAAAGAGAATAAGAACGTATCTTCCCTATGCGCAATAACTGCAAACATCGTTGAAGAGACGGCCGATAATTATTACCGCCTGAAGAGTTGCTAATTTTCTCTCTGTTTCCGGTAAACAGAAGTCTTATGAGACTAACCCGCAGACGGGTTAGCGAACTTGTGCTGTGACCGATTTCGTTATAGTTCGTTCTTGATAAACTAACTTAACTTCCAACGGGCATGCATCAGACTTTACGCAAAACAACATGAATTGAAATGGCGAATTAATATTAATTAATTCTATATTATTAAACGGGAAGATTTTCTTAAACAGGATACTCTTATCTTATATTTCAGTAGCTTTGATTCTCTTATCATCGCCAAAATCATATGGTTCGAACAGAGACTTACAATAATAACTGTGATCCCCTATCTCTGAAATTAAAAATATACATAAGAAAGAAGTCAGGGCTAGTATAACGGAAATTGTTCTTTTTTCGCCAATTTCTGCAACGATTTTTCAAACTAAAAATTTAATGAACAAAACTTCTTCAATATTTCAAAGTACTCTATTGAGAGCATATTTATGATTTATTCAAAGTTGTAGGATGATCTCTAAAAGAGTTGGAATGAATTTTTCAACGATTTTCGATCAACTTGCCCTACAAGCCGGTTAGGTTGGCCATGTGTCTGGCGAAAGTTTACCGACAATGAATCTTAGAATATAATATAAGAATTAATGATATTATTGTATTAAATTGTATAGCAGCAAAATAAGCTATAATGACTTATCAATTATATATCATTCAACTTTTATTAGCACTGTTTTTATAAGGCTTTGTTGGAATTTCCGTGGCAATATCGAACTATATATAACGGCCCTTCTTCTCAATTCCGCCGTGGTTGTCTTTCTCCAATTACATTAATTGCTAACAATAGGCTTAAAAGACCTTGACGACATTAAGATGGACGATTGCATATGTTAATAAAATATGATGCAAGTGATGAAATGATTACATAAATAGCGAGCTTCCTTCAAAAAAGTAAACCAACACGTCCCAATAGTACATTTTAATTTAAACATTAGTGTGATAGGATTAAAAATTGAAACATAAACAAATAAAAAGTTCTAAAGTTATAAAAAAGGATTTATTATAATCTACGTTAAGTAGAAATAGATAATTATGATTTTTCAACGAATTATCAGATATTTTTAAAATGCATCATTTTTTCTGGCATATAAGAAAATTTTCAAACTCGCAAAATTGCACAACACATGATACTTTTTGAATGAGAATTAAAATATTCCTCATTCCATGTAAGTTACTTATATCAATAGTAGTCTTGATCGATGTTATTTCAATCATGAGTATTTTTGCTATTAACTAGATTTTAAAACGAATGATACGTCTAGTGTATTCTACAAACGACTATGAAGCATTAATTAGAACATAAATTTATTGCCAAATTGCAGTATCTGAACACGCCATAGCAGCTACCAGTTTGATTGTAGAATATCTAGCTGATGGCTGTATTTTATACGTATTTCGATTAATTATTGTAATATTTTAAGTGTTTGATTGATTTTTCAAAATTTCATGTTAACCTTTATAAAATTTTCAGATTAACATGCCCAGAGCCGTATTTCGTAAGCGAGGGGCTGTATTGCCTTCCGGAAGAACTTGAAAATACTCGCGATGTGACGCTGCGCGTAATCACTATCGGCAAATTCATCACAGATCCCACCGAGGTAAGTAATTCACTTATATAGTCACCGCAGAAGTTTAGCTACAGTTAACTTTCACGCGTATGCGACACATTTGCGTCGGTATTTATCGCTAGAGATAAAAGTGGCTATTGTTAGAACGTCAGTGCTGCCCCAAAGACACTGATCGATTAATAAGTATGTCAAGTAAACAAATATTTAAAAGGCGAGCTTTTCCTTGAACTCGCTATAAGAAGAAAGATTCGAAATGTCGTTTAATATTTATGACATCGCGGAAGAATAACGGGATTACATGGCTTCCATAATGCTGCCCCTCTCTTAGCCTACTCGGATGCAATATAGAGGGGTGGACGCTTAAATAAATAAGAGGATGGCCAATTGCAATTGGAGCCCGGGTACCGATTAAAATTATACGCGCGCACATACCGACGCTCTCGTTATAATAAGAATGCTCGTACACATAGCTAGACGTGCATGAATGCGCTATATACTATATATTTATTAATAAGTGTGCCTCGCAGACTGTATGGAATGGAAAATATACGTCAAGCTGGCCTAATCAGGGATTACATTATATAAATGATTTAAATATTTTGATAATTCGCACACAATAGAATCTCTTTGAAACCTGTAGAAATAAATACGAGAAGTGAGAGATGATTTATTTTAATTTTTTGCATATATTCTGTATTCATTAAAAGTTTTGTTCAACGTTGATGAGATAAATTTATTATTAGAATTTTTTTAATTAAAATATAGATAGTAAATGACACATGCGGATAAATGAATAAAAGATAAACGCAGATATGCGAAGAGCTGCACGTGGAGACTATAGCTGGAATCTGCATATAAAACGCATGCACATGGAATAAATGAAGTGAGCGTGAGTTAAAATGAGAGGTCGTATCATGGCTTCTCTTCCCCCTTGGATCGCTAATTAAATGAAACGGCTAATTAGATAAGTGATAAAAGGTTATGGCGATTCGCCGTACCTTCTCGATTCTCTCTCTTTTTTTCGCTCCTTTCCTCGTGAGCGTCTCTCGACTCCCCGTTAGAGCGGAACTCTCTCATTCTCTCCCCATGCCCTCTCTCTCTCTCTCTCTCTCTCCCTCTTTTTGCATGAGAAAAGATCGAATCAAGTATCAGGTATATAAGCAATGACCTCGCGATTAATAATAAGCCCACTCTCGCGTAGGTACACGCATGTGTATACGAGCTCGCGCGCGCGTGCACCAACGGCGTGATTCATGTACTGCGCGCCGAGGGAACGAGCGGCTGAGCTGCCTTCGATAGGCCGTTTCGATTGGAATCGTAAGTGCCTGGCGATTTATGATTTTCATAAAGCATTGCGTATAGGCGCAATATTATTTGCGCGCGCAAGTGAGCGCCCGAGCGCGTTCTCGAAGATTAAATTTGCGTTGGGCGCTGCTCTCGCACTTTCAGATGAGCTGTGTGTGTGTGTGTGTGTGTGTGGAGGAAGGAGAAGGAGAATGAGAAGGAGAAGGAGAAGGAAGATGAAGGAGACGAGAAGAAAATCCTTTTCACGTGCGCGCGTCTTTAAATAGAAATGCGAAATATCGCCTTTTCTAATTTCGCCGTGCGAGCGTGGGCTGAAAGCATCTAGAGAAAGATCTCCCGAGAAACAGTGTATTGGCTAATGCCGAGAGGCACATCCTTCTCTCAAAAGGGGGTTAGAGCTGCTAACCAGTTTTCGAACCTACAATCTTCTGATCATGTTCATTTCAAATGAACTTACAAAACTTATTAGTCAAAACAGCTTTGGTAATTACATTGACATTTATAAAAAATGGAACTTTCGTGTCCAATTATCTAAAGAGTTGTAAGAAATTCCAAGGCATGAATCTTCATAAAAATATGGCTTTTCAATATTAATAATATGTTTTGATTCGATAAGTGTCGTATAGAATAAAAGAGACTCCGCGTGTAAGAGTAAGACATTAAGGTGCGAAAGAGGGAGTCGCGATCTCGTAAGAGCCTATAGCATGCGGCGTTTTTATCCGAGATGTGTTGTGTGTATATTTGTCAGGTGAGGTCCAAGGCGCGTGTAATATCTAGTTCTCATCTCGTTTTCGTACGGCTCATTAGCTATCTGGCATCCGTGGAATGATATTTATGCGTGCAGCGTGCGCGAGAACTGCTGCAGTGGTGGTCACAACCGCCAGAGTCGCACTCGCGCGCGCGCGAGATAGTTATTATAATTGCTTGTCTCTTGCCGCGTGATTTATAGGGGCGCGGCGTCTAAGCGCTCGCTCTTTAGCAGCTAATCTCGCTTTTTAATGGCGCCCATATACTTGAAGGCACTTACAGATGTCCGTAATGCGACGCCCGAAAGTTTTGGTGAATGAAACCTTTGCTACGCGTTGCGAACAGAACGCGGGGAGAAAGAGATGCTGACGCTGCTTTTGGTTATGTATCGCGTGGCATAATTTACGAACGTGCCTGGGAATAAGATCTTATTATCAGCGGTTTATTAACATTTTTATTGAAAACGAGAGCAATGCCGTTTTTTGGCGTCCTTTTTATGAATTCTGTATCACTGTAAGTGTGCCCCGCGTCTTCGTCGGGAAGAGCCTGTTTCGAGCGTAAATCAGTTTTTTTGCCAGTAGAGAAAGGAAATATAAAATGCTGATAGTATCTAGTCTTTATTGAAACTGGCTTTAGAAAGCCGTGTGTACATATAGTAAAAGTTGCTTTATTATTGTACCAATGTAGTCAAAATCTTATGAAACTTCCTGCCAATGTTGCCGTCAGAGGAGAGAAATTTTTTATCTGATACCAAGTACATTTTCATTATGCTGGCAATATCCGTCTATCTTTCTAATGTGTTGAAATTAATTATTTTCTAAATAAAACCGTTCGAGAGTATATAGATACTCAATGCCTTACTGTATCTCATAAAGTAAATTACCTAATATTACCTTCATATAATAATTTATTTCCTGTTTTTAAATGTCTTTTTTACAATGTATTTCTAATATTCGTTTAGAAAAAATTGTTACATACTATAACAATGCTTATACTCTAGAAGGAAGTAAAAGTGCTGATGGCTTTACCAGTTTATAAATTGCATATACATATATATATATATATATATATATATATCTTCAAATATACCATTTTCCATTCTCTGATATGCTAACATAAACGAACAATAACTCTTTTATCAAAATAGTACGACTATTTTATTAATAAAATAATATTCACAATAATATAATTCAAGATAAAATGGTTCACTAACAAGTTTTCGATAATAAATACATTTAGATTTCTATTGGTTGATTTTATATACGATTCATGGATTAATTTTTATCACTTGATGCTAATACAGCCTTTTCTCCAATGGGTACACATTTTATAATTACAAATAACGAAAATTTCTTCGCGTGCTAGACAAGCTGTTGTTCATATTAGAAAAACATCCGTATATACACGATTCAGATCAAAGATATATATGTATAGATCTGCCAGGAGATGTACGATGCCCGTGTGGAAGTGCAATTGTAGTTTGTCTGCTACAAGGAATGAAGCGCAATTATATTCCGCAAAGTAGAAAGAATTAATGCGTACCGCTCGATTTTCATCTTTGAGGTATCCTCAGGATGCATATACGTGCAAGTTTCTCTCCCTAATTAAGCCCGTTAAATTAACATACTCGAAATAATAGAGCGAGTAACTCATTAGCCGACTGACGCTCACGGCTTTATATAAGTAAAGTACGCACGCGCACGCACATGCCAAGAGCTTATTCACAGTGTCATCGGCCTTCCTAATCCGATTCCTCGACTTCGTTTACGTTTGTCGTGGTCCGCACAGCTGGCTTATATATATACTACTAAATAATTCAAAGCTATTATGAATCCCGATAGGCACAGAGCGCTGACCATTAATTTAAGGACTATCGACTCTCCCCTCCTTTACCTCCAGTTTCTAATTAACATGCTTGTATTCATCGATCGCGTATAGTCTAGTGTCGCGCATGCTCCTCTATATATATGCATGCATGCATGCACGCCGCACGCGCTCGATATGCGCACCGATTCTCGCCGATTCCACGAGGCACGGGGGCATAAATTATTCAGGCGTCGTAGCGAAGCGATTAATTTTATCGGTCGCCTGGACGACGACGACTACGACGACTACGACTACTACGACGGCCACGTCCCGGATATGGCTCGTCTGTAGAGTCGTCGTCGCCGTCGCCGTCAGACCCGTGATCGTCACTTCGTTGTGCGACTGCTCGGTTTGGCCTTGCGATCGTTCCATGCCGCCCCAGGCCAAATTAATAAGGAATTGCGAGCGCGCGTGTGTGCGAGATCAGTCGAGCGTGATCAACTTATATATGTGTGTAGTCGTGAAGACATGGAAATTTCATTTATTGTAGTGGCCGATGTGTGTGTGTGTGTGTGTGTATATATATATCTATATATATATATATATATATATAGAATGTAGAAAGAAAAAC
>JAYJLV010101111.1:0-12067 GCA_036873485.1 Torymus texanus | reverse complement strand
TATATATATATATACATATATACATAAAATTTTCGCGCTGTAATCCCAAACGTATTTTGTTTAATTCATTACATATAGTAGTAATGCCTGCAAATAGCCAATTAAAATGTAAATTGATCAAGCTGCGTTGTCGTATTTATCGGACCAGCATTTTAGCAGCATTATCGCGTTTTAACACTTAAAACTTACGGATAATTGTTGTATAAGTTGTTCACGAATCGTATATAAAATAAATTTTTACCCCTTTTTACACAACGCAAGCGAGTTACTCAACAAAAAACTTGACGCCACGCTATTACACTAACGAGTTTCACCTTGAATCTCACGCGATATCTCGACACAACATATTATCACATTAATTTGCTTGTACACTCTAAGGCCTAATTTTACTGTAAAAAAAAAAGAAAAATCTTCAAAATTCCCTCTATACTCTACACCTCTCATATACAATTAATCATCCAACTTAGAATCTTATACCTATACGACAAGTTCATACAGACGCGTCCGCTACGTCGAGCTTTTGCTTGCAATACTGTCTCACGCTAGCATAAATTACGCGAGCGGGCCGTAATTAGTGGCGCTACTGGCCGAGTTTATTTTGCCGTGGTATACACACATACACATATACTGGCACTGGCACACAGGCTTTGTCACACGTTTCGCGATGAGTAGCTTCCTTTCGGAAGCTCGATTGAAATTTGTGGTGTGTTCTCTTTGTTGGCTGGTGAGTGGAACAGAGCAGGAACAAAGGGTTTTAGAGTGAATGAGCGCAGGAGACGAGGAAAAATGAAATTGCCGCTAGGGCTGAGTTGTTTTGCAGAGATTTTCGTAGTAGAACTGTGAGTGGAGTATTATGTAGAGGGGTGGAAGCAGTGTTGTGAAACGTGTGAGAAAAGAGGTGTAACTGTTGGGTTATTGTTTACTTGAATCGTATACAAGTACACATATATATGTGTGTGTGCAATTCTCGCACGAAAGTGGCGACAAAACTCGAAATCAGATTTGAAACATTTTTTTCGAGCACACTTTCGAAGCAGGATTTTTCTTGTTTATTATAGTATCTAAAATGAAAATCTGCAGTTGAATAGGGTCCATTGAGTAACTTATTTTTTTAGAGCAACTTATAGTTCGAACAGTCGTTTGTATTTTCAGTGATTTTTAGCAAAATATTCATTGTAATTAACTCATTCGGAGTGAAATGCTTTCGTGAAACACCTTCGGTGCATGATTTTTCTTGTTTATTATAGTATATTAAATGAAAATCTACGGCTGAACAGCGTTCATAGAGTGACTTTTTTTTTTAGAGCAACTTACAGTTTGAACAGTCGTTTGCATTTTCAGTCATTTTTAGCGAAACGCTATTAAAAAAAAATAAGTCATTCGATGAACGCTGCACAACTTTGGATCTTCATTTTATATACCATAATAAACAAGAAAAATCATGCACCGAAGGTGTACTCGAAAAAAAAAATTTCAAATCGTGATTTCGAGTTTCGTCGCCACTTTTGTGAGAATTGCACATATATATGATTTTTCATACATTTTTCTAGTCAAGCTCATATATGGAAACCAGAGCATGTTATTATAGTTAACAACTAATTACCCGTATAAAAAAAAAATAATGTCCAACAAGTTAAAATTAATGCAATTTAGCTGTACCATCTAGCGTTCTAGCGTTAAACTTATAAGTACTTTTTTTTCTCAAAATAACCGAAAGAATACGATAGCATTTTTATTTTAGTTAGTAACAGTGTTTTTATAAATTGTGTCCCGAACCAGACTTTCGCCAGACTTTTGACTGACTTCCATGAGATATTTTTTTTTTTACACTGGTAGTTAAAAATTTCTCAACTGTTCAGCATAATAAGATGAGCTAATAAAAATAATTATAATAATTATAACCAACAATTAATTGCGGTATAACCATTTTTATCTGCAGAATTACAGTCGAGATATTTTCAACCAATCATAGTTGCTAACGGTAACCAATCAGATTTTTTTCGTCTAACATTCCACCGTAGCCCTTCAGAAAACGTTTACAGAACAAATTCAGAAACAGACTCTGCCTTCATTTTTCTCCCATTCAAAAACACGTGGCGTTACCACCCGAACGAGACTAACCAAAGCCCCTTTTGTAACAACGATCCTACGCGATATACAACAACGAAGAAGAAAAAGAAGAAGAACACGGAAGTACAATCATCTGGTATACCTATTCTCTGTTCTCTCACTCTCTTTCTCTCTCAGACGATTTCGTAACAACTCCTCTTTCTCTCGCACTGTGGAATTTTCTCGTCATCATCTCTCTGCGAAGAATGCTAGGCGCGCGCGCGTGCATTCGCGCGATTCGTTATCGCATATTGTACACGCGCGTTATTATCGGAGGACGCGTGTAACGATGATGATTGTTTGATGTGTCGAAAGAAATCTTCGAAGCGCGGAATACATATATAAATGCGAGTCTCGAGCGATTTCTGTAATGGGGAAGTGTCGATGTGCTCAGTCACTTGAAGGATTCGAGCCAGAACTGAGCGATTTATTCGTCTGATTGAGTAAGTGTGTGTGTCGTGTGTGTGTGTGTGTGTGTGTGTGTGTGTGTATATATAGAAGTGTTTATTGAAAGAAATATTGCCAAGTTCGAAATTAATTAAGCATTTCAACTTATATTATCATTTTGATAAATAATTAATTCAAAGTTTAAAGAAAATTTGAAAAAGCCCTAAATTTTTTAATTGAAGTAAACGAACGCAATATATCTATTCGAAATTAATTAAGCATTTCAACTTGTACATTATCATTCGATAAACGATTCACCAAAATAAAGTTGATTTGAAGAAACCTTAGTTTCTAGAAGTGAATCCACACAAGTTATTAAATTAAAAAAGTTTATTCCGGAGAGCGGGCTTTTCGTTAGAGATATAATTAATTTTCCTTAAAATTAATAAGCCTCAAAGCAGTTTCCCGGAAGAAATGTTGACTAACAATTGGAAAACTGTTTGTAAATTTTTAAATTAAATAATTAAATAAAATAATAGCCATAAGTTTTGCGAACCAAAAGTCAGTGTTGCTATTGTCGACAAAGAATTTACTATTTACGCGTGTGTAACTATTATATTATCGATGCTTTCCATGACAGTTATACATATTTTAAATTAAATTTTCACGAAAATTATAAATAATATGGCGGCCAAGAAGTTCCAGTTAACCTTTGAAGCTCGAGTTTATTAATAGCTATTTTTGTAAATAAAGTATCATTGGTTGTTCAAATAGATAGATTTTCAAATTTTGTATTTCTAAGATAATTGATTCATTGAGTGGAACCTTTTGGTCATTAAACCACAATTTCACTCCACTTAAGGTAGCATGAGCGACTTTTGTAAAATACTAAACCAAACTTGACTGAAATATTCTTCAAGTCTTAAACTTTTCATAGCTGCTAAGAAAGCATAAGGTCACCGACCAAATTATTAAGAAAAACAGTTGCAAAATAGCATACTTTTACACGGAGCTTATGGCCACGTCTATTTTTTGCTGATTGATGATTCATGGCATTATTATAAAATACTATTCCTTAACAAAAAAGTAGGTGGTTATAGTATTTATTATAAGGATTCTGTCAGTATAAAAATAATAATGGGTTGCCGATAAAAATAAATAAATAATAGCGGCTAAAGTATATATATATATATATATATATACACACACACACACACACCAGGAGTGTGAATTATAACAGCACCCCGATGTAAAACGAGAAAAAAATTTCTAATTTTCTTTTTAGTTTATATTTAATAGGCATAGTTTCTATATTAACGTGTTTAGAAATAAAAATACATGTTTCTTATTAAAATTTAATCATAAAATTTAGTAAAATCAAAAAGCCCTTCTCGGGGCCCCCAGCTTGATACGGTACTCACCGCTCATGCTACCTTAAGAATTAATACACTATCAGTAAATGAGTTCAAAATTGAAAAGTCTATTAAGTTTTTTTTACAAAAATAGCTATATTTAACTGGAGCTTAGACAGTTGAGTAGAACGTTTTGGTCATTACAGGTTAAGTTGAACTTCAGCAAACTCCATAAATATCTTAATTTATGTATACAAAATAAAAAAAAAAGATGAAAACATGTTCACTTTGAAACACAAACAAATTACTTTCCCTATATACAGACCTCGCCGTCAACAAACTCCTCGATTTAATTAAAGTACCTGTCACATCAAACAACTTAACCCCATCGGTTTCAATCCCCGCACTCAAAAAAGAAAAAAAAATCTGGACAAAACACAAAAGATATACCCAGACACGGAAGTGCACATCCATTTATACCATCATCGACATGAAAAATAAAACACCTTTTCTTGTTCCCTCAGATACACAGCTCGACAACCACGTCAAAGGGGGTTACCAACAGCCGAGTGAACGCGCCTGACTAATCTCCTGGTCGTACATATACGTATATAGCTACGTGTCGCCGACCTTGGCGACCCTCCAGGAAGGACGTGTATCTCTATGTGCAAAAATAGCATCATCGACAACGATAGGCGTGGGGGGATAAGAGAGTATATATTCTCCGATGAGCATCGTAGGCTTTGATCGGAGGTTGTTGCCGTGCTCGTTTCGTCGCGCCATGACATCGAGAGAAGTGTTTTCTTTTTTCAATTTTCTTCCCCTCCTCGTCATGCGTGCGCGTCGAAGAGGAAGTGAACGCGCGCGTGTATGCATATATTTGCATGGTATGGTTCGGTTTAACGTGCAACAGAAGGGAGAGAGAGATGGTTATACACATGGTTTGATGGGTAATAGAGGGAACAATGATACTGACTGGACGAGAGTGGTTGTTTTTTTTCCTCCTAATATAAGAGCTACTATAATATCATAGAGAGAATATTCATATTATATATATATATATATTTATGCGAATGTGGCAAAGGCAATGGGCTTTAGGAACTTTAGCGTGTTGAAATTTCCTACAATTTGCGCTCTACACTTTCCGGGAAACTCACATAGCTTTCAAGTGACGACGATGATTGCCCCGAACAATTTTCTCTTAGCCAAGAGAAAAATACTTCCGCCTCGTTGGAATAACCGACGTGTCGTTGAATTATGAAAAAAAAATATCTTACTTGCTACAATTTTTTCTATTTCTATGTCTAAAGCACGTTATACATATATCTATTATCCATTTGCTAACAGCTCTCGCATGGTTTTATTCACTTCTGTATATCGGAATTTCTCGTGTACATGCGCACGTCTCTAACAAGAGAGAAGAGCGGAGAATACGCAGTGTTAAACAACGTATAGCATTTCGTGTTTAATACGCGAATACACGTAGACGCGGGAGGCTTTCTACCATGACAAGTACTGTGTGCGGCTATATACACGGATTAGTCCGAATACATATACCCAGATTTCCAAGTATCGTACCGCGGAATTTTGACTTCGGTTGGTTCTTATTCGTGAAAGAAGATTAGGTTGTTAGAATTGTGCTTTTTGCAGCATATGATAATGCGCTGCTGCTACGGAGTTTATATATATAGCTGATCGAGACGTGCGATAGCGCGAAAATTTTCAAAAGTTATATATACATAAAAAGAGATTACGTGTATATGCAAATTTTTCAACAATACACAAAGAACGCACGCGCGCTGTCGTCGAAAGTGAAAAATTGGTTGTTATTATACACAGTACATTGATGTATATAGGAAGTCTGTAAGTAAATACATAGCCAACAAACAGTTATATTTTAATACACACGTGTTACGTAAATATTCTTTGTTCTATACACAGATTTTAAATGCACAAAGTTATACAATATGTATAATATTCAACTTGAAAATTCTTTTGGAAAATTCTCGAACAAATAGCAACCTTTTCTTTTCCCCTCCACACCAGTAGCTCGAAATTCCAAACTCCTCTATACTAATCTCCGTAACTGAACAACCCACCCACGCCATATATCTTCTCTCTACACCGGTGTGTCCCCCATTTCCATCTATACCGCGTACGAGTACATACGTGTATATACCTATACATGCACACACACACACACATACGTGAGCGTACATTCACTCTTCTACGCACGTATATATCGGCATCGTATATATGTATATACTCTCCACCATCAGCTATATACATATACACAGACAGACATCGATTGCCGTTGCGGCACTGTTCCATACCCACCGACGTCGCTACTCACACCGTCTTTTTTCTCGTTTACCGCGCATGCATGTTCTATAGTAATACCGTATCGTGTTTTTTTTCTTCTTATAGTCCGCGATGAATTATTCAGAATCGAGTGTGAATGGCTACGTCTGTGTGTATATTGGTATGAGTGCGAGTTTCGAATTCCGGAGATGAACATAGGGATAGGAGTATAGGCTTTGTTATGGTGATTGGGTATACGTAAACACGAAGAATAGAGGTATACACAATTCGGTATTCTAATCGAGAGGTTAAAGAAATAGCTTCGAGCATTGCCTCTTTGTACGAGAATTTGAGCTATGACTAATTGTTCACATGTATGTCGAGAATTCGGGTATATATACTATAGTAAAGTCACGAGGATATATAGCTCTATACATTGAACAGGATAAAAAAAAATAAAGGAAAATCCTGGAAAATTTGTATTTTTTCAGATTCTGAAAAAGCCGCGCAATAACAAACACAATTCACCATTCCCCGCGCCAAATGCACATACGGTTCGACCATGTCCCCTTGAGGCTCATCCCTCTTGTTAACAAATCCTCTTTCGATTCACACCCATCCATCCACACATTTTTCTACCCTTTTCTTTCCCCAAACGATCCATCAAAGCGGATGTTCCTACTCCGCAATATAACGTTTCCCCCATGACGATGTGTGTAAAGGATTACTTAGAACGCGCGTAGTAAATAATTACCGAGGCCTCTGTTTCGTTGAGGGCTTGTTTGTTTTAATGAAATGGTCGTTTTTTTTTTATTAGTGAGATGCAGGGATGAATGTGGGTATTAACTATTAAAGAGGGATTTCCAAGAATGAAAGGGATTTTAAGACGAGAAAATGTGGAATATTGCCAGGGGATATATAGGCGATTGAATGTGGTTCTACGTGAACAAGAGGATTTGTCGGATGGTCTATATTGAGGATCGAGAGATTTTAGATTAGAGAAGGCGAGATTTGAGGGTATACCGCCAAGAGTCTACGATAAATGAGAATTGCGTTCTTTGTACAAGTTTTGAGGTAATTTTAAATAACCTTCTCATTAAATTCTGCTATGTAATATCCCATACAAACCCATAAATGCTCATTCGTAATGCCTCATTATGTAAGTCGCGCTTTTAAACAACTAGCATATAGTATATTTCGAGGAAAAAAATCTTCCACCGTTATATTACTAGTGATAAAAAGCTTTTTACGCGCACTCAAGCGTCTGATGAAGTAATTACCGTATATATACTCTCTAGTGAGCAAGCACCGGAAATGTCGATTCGAGGAAAAAAAAAAAACTCTTCAAATGCTTATTTCCTCTCGCTCGCCGCAGCGTTTCCTTCTAAATGCTTGATATACTTTCTAATGAACCTTTAAAATGTAACATTATTATATACCGTTTGACTTATTTCCTCCAGCCATTCGTAACAAAGTGTCGTAAACAGCGTCTGCATTAAAGCGTATCTGAAACTCATATATACGCGGAAATAATAGGATTTTGTAAGGTATTTTTATCTTTTATAGTTATAGGTATATGTAGAAGCACAGTAGATACAACTCACAATTAACAGTAATAAAACGTATTTGTAAAAAATGTACAGTTTCTCGTAACTTTCTGCTATCTATCTTAAATTACAAAAGAAAAACGATTGCTATACACTTTACGATTATTACCCATAAGATAAAACATTTTGCGAAAATCCTGAAATATGAGTTTGTTATAATACGATACTCGACGACGTGTGTCGTAACATCTCCTAAACTCCTTCTCCCATCGCAGAAAAAAAAACTACCTCACCCTATCCTCACCATCAAAACCATAAAAACCACTAATCCGTTAACACCTGACACTTTAAAAATCACTTGACACGGGCAGCCATTTCATCTGCTCACCCATTGCAATGACTTAACGTTGTGCCCGTAGTTAAGCGGATTAGCAGCGTATATACTTCGTCCCTTTTACAAGTGTATGTGGTATGTATGGGGGAGAACGAATTTCCTTTTTGGTATAAGCCGAAGCAAAGTCAGTCTCGTTAACGCGCGCTAGGACAATCCACCATGGTGGTGGAACCATGGTAGAGTTGGAAATGGTAGAGAATTTTTGTCAAATATCAAAATAAGAGAGGATAATTATTGTGGTAACTTGAGATAATTTGGCCGTAGATCGTATTTGGGTTGCATATAAAGTTTCTCGGCCTCATTTTATGGAAAAACGAAATTAAATATACATTACTAAATAGTGAATTACAGTAACAAAACTCTTCATCAAGACAAGTGCATATATAGCAGAATAATCAAATAGAAAAACACATAACATTCTCAGAACAAAATGTAATTGTATAAATTTTTTCGTGTATATACAAATAAACGAGGTAAAAAAGAAGAGTACTTACTTATATAAATTTTACCAAAACATACCAACATACATCAGTAAACCTTTCGTTTTATCACTAGCCCAGCTTCTCGCTACATTATAATTAACTGCGAGAATATTTTTCCCATTCTCTCTCTCTCTCTTCACCCATATAATAAACAGCTTGACAACGGGATACTTGTAACACCGCAGTACACGGACAATTCCCTTCCCTCCTATTCCTCAAAAGACCCTTGCGAACAATAAGACGCAGAGACATGGAAAACCAGCGCACGAGATTTGCAGTAGAGCATAACTCGAAGCTCGAAAATTCTTGCAAATTGGAAGAAAACACAACGCGCACAACTTTAATTACGAGTATCATAATCTCCTTTAATTAATGCGCGTGTATAGAGTATGAAAAAGAACCCGTGATCATAGGTTACATGGTTTTTCGCGTTTCGATGTCATGTGCACGCTCGTGTTATAATTCGGTCGAAACCAGCGAATTGGAGCAAACGAGTTACGTGCGCGCGTGTGTGTGTTTGTGTGTGTGTATGTGTATAAAAGGAGTTGTTGTCGTCGTCGTCGGATGCAATTGTACGAAGAGGCGGAGAGAGAGAGAGAGAGAGAAGGCGAAATTGAGGCGACGATTTTCTCCGCGAGGACATAAGTAGAATACGAGGAAGTCAGAAGGGAAGAAAGAACGCGCATACGGTTCCGCGAATTTGTAATATAACACATTCACGTATACAAGTGAAGAGATGCTCGATGAAGTGCACCGGTGAACGACGAGTCAATTGTGTCTTATTTGTAAAGTGAACTGGGTGTATGTGTGTGTGTATATATTTTCATTTTTAAAAAGGAAGAAGAGTTATATAGAACCATACTTCGATTTCACGAAAATATATCTCGATGAGAAGATACGTGTCGATAGGTATGACTTCAACACGTGCCAGATTAATTTCCTATAGATCTAACGTATTCTTAAACGGTTGTTACCGCAAATCACGCGTACATATATGTACAAAAATTAACACGCCTCGGTCACGTTTTACTAACTCACCCACGCATAACATACTGGACAAAAGTATAACCGAACCACGGCTGTTATTAAAGCACGCTCGCCTATATATAAACGGGCCGAAATCATCGTAACTGACCGGACACTCAAGCACGTATTACAAGCGTTATATATATATATATATATACACACACACACACACACACACACACACACACACACACACACACACACACACAAGTTTAACGCGGCTTCATTAATCGGTCAGACATTGATAATCGCGTCCACTTGGTTATATACGTGCGCAAACGATCAGATCGTTTTATCCTGCGTGTGTTGTATGTGTGATAAGGCGGTGTGGATATTTTATATATATATATAAATTTATTTAGCGGAAAAGATATTGCACGTATGGTATAACGAGAGGGAATTAAATTGTTTATACGCATCGTGGTAAACGTTGATAAGCGTATATAGTAATTATTCTTTTTTTGTTCGTAACGTACCTGGTGTTGCGAGATGCAACAAGTGAAAAAAAGTAAAATATAAATATATTCGTCGTCACGTCGCGTTGGCTCGTGATGACAGTTTCTATATAAAAAAAACTGTAGATTTTTATGCAAACGAGGACAAATTTATATATACGTAACTTCTTTGTAACCGCAATACATATGTAAAACAAACCTGCGAAATCCATCTCCGCAATTCACCGCATTGCCCCGTCGTTGTCGTCGTTCCTCCCACGCGCCTATTAACGCCAGCAGACGGCTACTATATACCGCTGCGGCGACCACAAATTAATGTGTCACCACCCAATTACCGCCTTGTTCTCTCGACAACGACGTGTATACGTTTATACATATATATACACATACACAGAGACCGACCGAAAAATCGCTTACACGCGCGAATTCATTTGCTGGGCGTATTTCCGTTCCCACGCTCTTTTTTCCCGAAACCGAGAGGAAAAGCACTGTACGCATATACGCGCGAGCGAGAATCTAGTGCGGGCTATTGTGTTTTCAAGCGACGAGATCCGACTGCCAGTGAGAGAAGATTCCAATGTAGAATACGTATACACATGTGTATATGTATATACGTGTGTGTGTGTGTGTATATATATATATATATATATATATATATGTGTGTGTGTGTAGAGAGATGCAACGCATTGTTGCATAAGCTATTGCATTTCGCATCATGGTTAGGGAGTTAGGTTAGCGCGTGTGTATATGTGTTGTACATGCGCTGCTAATTGAATTCTTGCGCGTGGTAAAAAGTCAATGTAGTGTAGCAGAATCGTGGTTCGATCTTCATTGATGGCTTTATTATTATTTATTTATTTATTTATTTTTTTTTGGTTGAAGGAGAATGTTCGCTATGAAGGTTACGTAAATATATTCAATCCACTATGTCTGAATGTAAGATAGTAAAAATGTTTCAGTGGGTATACAAGTTCATTATCCTGCACTAGTTTAATATATCGACGCGCCAGAAGAAGAACATTAATAAAAATTTGTCTTTCTGAAAAATATGAATAAATATTTGTCTTATTGAAAAATATGAATACTCTAATTTGTCTTACTGAAAAATATGAAAACAAATTTGTTTTGCTGAAAAACATAAATAAATTACATTTTTCGTAAGCCAATTATTTTTTCATATTTTTCAGCATGACAAATTTTTATTCATATGTTTCAATAATACAAATTTTTATTCATATTTTTCAATAAGACAAATTTTTATTTATGTTTTTCAATAAGACAAATTTTTATTCATGTTCTTCTGGCGCATCGATATATTATATAGTGAATGACTAAAAAACATGGGGGAGGAGGGAGGTATAGTGAAAAAGATATAAATTAGTTCAAGTATTTTTCATAGTTTGACTAACGGCGCATGTGAAGAACAAAATGATTTTCATAGAAATAAAACATCAGTTTGTTCGCCATATCACAGAAATTACAGTTTTCATATTCATCCAAGCACCGTCATAAACCACTTGCAGAGCATCCACAGAACACCCATATTATATATAGCATCACCGTAACAACAATCGCATGCCGGTGACAAAGGCATCCTAAGGCGCTTGCACTTACACGTACAATAGCTCGTGGCTCGTCTCTATTATCCACACGTCAGCCGCGCGTAAAGTAAAGTTAAGTACTTACACCCTCCGCGTGGATTTTCGAGGTCGCGAGAAGCGAGAGTTCGTCGCGCTTTGACTTTCAACCGTGGCTACTTTCTTGCTTCCTCTGACAAGCAGAATGCGAATGGATGTGTATATGTGCGTATGTGTGTATATTATACATGAAAGTATACATGAAAGGGGGCACGGTTTGTTTATTTTCGTTGGAGCGATCCGAGTTTAGTCGTTCCACTGCGCTGTGAGCTTTTGAAGCATAGATTCGTTATACGCTTGTAAGGTCATATCTATAGATATACAATTTCTATTGAAAATAAACAATTTTGAGACATTGATGCTCAAAAAACTACTTG
>JAYJLV010101100.1:0-12068 GCA_036873485.1 Torymus texanus | reverse complement strand
CCATATATATTTTTAAGGGTTCAAATTTTTTTATCATTAAGTTGTATAATTACCTATAATTTAAAACTATATTATTCCGGTATTTGAGATTCTGGCCTTGCAGTCCATAAGATTTAAAAAATCCTTCTGAATTAGAAGCTGGCATGTCATTGCCGTAGGATTTTTTTTAAAAAAGGTATGGTAATGGTCTGAAAATTCCTTTGAAATTGGAATTGTATTCGTTATGTAAAATTTGAGCTACTTTTTTAATAGAGGCTTTAGAAAAAAGATAAAAAGTAAAATAGCAAAATAACATTGAAATTTTATTTAAAAAATTAGATTTTTCATTAAAAAACAATTTTAAAAAGGTACTCCTAAATAATCACCCCCTTGCTTTGTTAAAAAAATTTCCTGCGGCAATGGCATGCCAGCTTCTAATTCAGAAGGATTTTTTAAATCCAATGGACTGCAAGGCCAGTATCTCAAATACCTGCATAATATAGTTTTAAATTATAGGTAATTATACAACTTAATGTTAAAAATAATTTGAAACCTTAAAAATATATATGGGCTGTGTTATTAAAGAATTTATTCACTACCTTTTTTCAGATTCAACCATGGCTTGTCATGGTTCTACAAACGTTGCGGCAATATTTCCGTGCTGTATGGGATATCTTTAAAAATATTCCAACTTCTTTTCTTTATTTTTTCCACCAATTCAATACAATCTGTTTAAGCCCGAAAAATAGAAATTTTAATAACTATCTGATAATGGTTCTTTTCCTCGCTGATTTCTCAATCTTGTGACAATGAAATTGTGTTTGATGTTTTGTATATTTCTTGATTACTTTTACCCTATTTATTATGATACATTTTGGTCTGAAAATATAGATCAATAGAAAATTACAAGAACTTTACGAAAACAACCGTCAATAGATCACCAAATTCATAGCAAAAAAAAATTAGTTTAAATTTTACGATATTTGTCTTTATATTTTTAACAAACTTAATATTATTTAATTACTATAAAATTAAATTAGCCAAACTTCAACACTTATTTTAGCCTTTCCTTTTGTTGTCTAATGTTAAACAATATTTCTTACCGTTTTTAGTTATAAGTAATTTATTACACTGCACACGAACACTAATACAAGTGCACAATACATATTTTGCCTCAAGAAGCTGACAAATAACGAAAACTATCCAAATATCTGAGTTCAAAAATTCCATCGTTACGTAGCTTTCTCTGTAACAAAGCTAACATAGAAAATTATCCAGGCCTATAAAGTTTTGTCGAATCCTTTACAGGTAGGTGTGTATTTTTCACAAACCATAAAATGTAACTGTGCAACATTTAATAATTCTTCATTTTTTATATAGATACTTTTACATAAAATTTAATAGGGAATAAAATAAGCTCTTCTCAGTTACAATCGAATACAAATTAAACAAGACTGTGCCTTAATTGAATTCGGGTTCGGCGACTGTATTCGCGTTAAGAACAGTAATTTTTTCATACGAAAAATACGTTGAATGTTACTATAAGTTCTTTTAAAATACTGCTTTTGGTACTACTGCATGTATTGCAGTATGTCAAGTACCATCATAAAATTTGCTTGAAAAAATCAAAGAGACACTGAAATCAATCATATTTTTGATAAAATTTTATAACTTTAACGATTTTCTCATTGTTGAGAGAGAAAGAGAATGAGAGCAAGAGCGAGAGAGGGAGGCAGGGAGAGAGAGCAAGTAGAAGAGAGGGAGGGAGTGGATGAGCAAGAGTAAGGGAGGGAGAGGGAGGGAAGAAGAAACCAGAATATAACATAAGTCTGACCTACAGAAGGAAAGTTTCGATCTAAAATAATATCTAAAATAATATCTCTTTTGATTTTTTATAATCATCATTTCCAATTATTCTGTACAGTAAAAATGGTAGTATTATATTTGTATAATATAAGAACTAGTTGATTCATAATATAAAACGGTAGAGAAATAGATAAAAAGATAAAGGCAAAGAGTAAGAGGACCTGGAGAGTAAGAGAATATTCAAATTGCTTTATACTCTAATGTTCTTGAAAAATAATAACGTTGTTCTTGAATATTGTTAAAACCAATTTTGTGTTCTCAATACTTCGTTACAGTAGCAACTATTCATTTTTACGTGAGCTATTTTCTTTAGATATAATTGTTATATTTATTTTTTATTTATAAGAATATTTAAATACATTCGATTCGGTTTTTCATTTAAATATCAATTAAGTTGAAAGAGTAAATAATTGGTGTTCATAATTCTTTCCATTTATTTTTGGGGATTTCTATTAGAAGTATTACATAATATGAGCAAATATATAGAAAAAAATTATTTTATTGATATTATTTTTATTAATATTAGCATTTCATCAGCAACTACTATTTACTCATAGTATAAGGAAACTATCAGTAATGTACAGTAGTTAATCGTATTTTATCAGAGCTCTACACTCTTTCCGATAGCGGTGAGGAAAATGGCTCTATTTCTAAGATATATATATATATATATATATATATATATAACTACAGCATGGACATTTCATAATTCTTATATGAACTGCAATTTACAATTTACATCCGAGATCATGTCTTTAGTATTTGAAATTTTGTATATTATACAAATCATATAGGATTATACATCAAATATACAATAGATCTTTTCTAAAAAATCTCACATTAAAACCTCGCTTTACGTAAATATTCCAAGTCCCAACGGCAATTTAATAACATTTTTTTAATTATTTTCAATTTATTATTTTAATTTGTAGTTCATAACGGACTCCGCAAATTTTTTCAAAACCACTGTCATGATTCGAAAAATTATGGAAGTCCCCCGCGATTTTCGCTAATTTTTCCAGAGTCTGACAAGACCTTCAAAAAATTAATAAGTCCTTTAGCCACTTTCATAAAATTATAAATACCTTTGGTATTGGGTTGGATGTATAGAATAGATAATTAAAATAACTCATGGGCACTTTTTGTGTAGCTTTTTATTTGAATACAAAATTACACTGCGGTAATAAAAGACGTGGTAGCGTCCGCTGTGTGAGAGAGAGACGCGCTATCGCGGTCGCTTGCATATTATGGGCTAAGAGGAAGAGTTTACGTCGGTAGTCTATCAACTGCATTCGTCCGTTCGGCGTGTGGTGCTACCCCGTAGATGCTGGCGTGCTCAGCTCCTTGTTGTGTGAGCCCACATCAAGGAGCACAGGAGCGCTCCGAAGGCAAGTTATAGACGAACCTGAAGGAGCAACCCGTGCTATATTATACATTGAAATGGGTGTGCGAGATTTTAATCTCCTTCCTTCACGTTTATTTTGCGTTTAAACTTATTCATATTTAGGCTTAATTGAAAACCATTTGGATACTCTACACAAATCAGATAATTTCATGTAAAATATTTATTTCATTTAAAAGATATAAAGAACTGAATTATTTTATGTCCGTTTTCCTTTTCTCTGAACATCTTATTTTTCTACTCATATCTGATTTATTTTATTCAGTACGCAATCTATTTATCCAGCTCTAACGATACTTCCGGCTTCTCCTGCTACGCTTTTATATGTATACATACACACACACACATATATTACACATATCCTATATATTGTTATGTATTCGTCTACCATCATCGAACATAAGAACAAAAGCGTTGCTAAGTGACTAGTTTGTTGTTTTCGATTCGAGTTAGTTAGTTGATTCCAGACATTGTTGGTTGATAACACGTTTTATTGTGTGTGTTTATGATCTTAAATAAACATACGTTGTTCTTTTATAATAATAGTTGTTATTATTTACTGTATATGTGTGTGAGTGTAACATTTTGGGGGCTCGTCCGAAGATTTTGAAGACGACTTCAGACAGATTCGAAAAATCATCAAAAACAACGCGTACACCGCTACAAGTGCCCTTTCAGACGAAGACCAAAGCACAGGCTGCTGCGGAAGTCGTTGTTCGTGCTACTGCCGAGAGTGATACTGCCGAAACTGTTGCGGTTAATATCACCGATACCGATCCCATCAATGATATTGAAAATTTACGTAAACATCAAACAGGTACACTTAACCCTGCAATTTCTGATTCGATTCTCGTCGATTTAAGTTCACCTGGTGACTCGCACTCGACGATTGGCGCACGCTCAGTACTGATGCGCGCGTGATGATGACCGATGAGTCATCGACGGTGGCTGACGTCTCACCTACGGTCGGTGTACCCCAGCCTACTCTTCTTCGTGAAACGCTATTGGAACTCAATGAGGCTAGAACTTAAATGGATATTTACCGAGAACGACTCGAAAAGTTGGAGCCGATCGTGAGGCTGAACATCAACGATGTCAACAGCTTGAAGCGAGACTACAACATTACATCACCCAGGAGAAACATCTCGCGATGGAGTTACGCGTTCGCGACAATGAAGTAATCGAGCGTCAGCGTATCATCGATGAACTGCGGGCAGAGCGACTCTCTCTCCAGGAACAATTTGCTCAGTTTCGTCAAAAATTAAACCAGATGAGTAGAACCCAACATTCCAATACACAAACAATAGCAACAACAACCGTGGTTTGCACGAGTAACAGGAACACACAACCAAATAGGTTAGGTGATAGTTCATTTGGAAACACAGGATCAGTTGTTGAAAATTCGGTTACATCAGTCAATTTAGGGTTAGGCTATAACGTAAAACCTGATATTTGTGATGGTACAACTCCTCTGTCTAAGTATTTGAATCAGTTTAATTTAATTGGTGCAAATGTTGGGACGATGAAAAAACGATGATAGTTTTAGCTGCTTCTTTCCGTAATAAGGCAAAAAGCGTTTTGAGTAGCTTTAAGGATACTGAGATTTTGGATTTGTAGACCCTGTTAGAAAAATTAGAGGCACGTTCTGGTGAACATTTAGGATCAAGTAGTTACTCTTTATTCCAAAATAGGCGGCAAAAGCCGAGGGAAGATCTTCCTACATTAGCAGCTGATGTAGAGAAGTTAGCAGCCTTAGCATATCCTGAATGTTCATTAGAGGTACAAGACAAGATAGCTTGTTCTCAATTCATTATTGGTATTTACAATATAGGAGTTAGGGAAACTCTTCAATTAGAGCGCATAACCTCTCTTAAGGTTGCTCTTGGGCAAGCTTTAGAAGTAAAAGTTATCAAGGAACAGAATAGGAACTCAATTTCAGAACAAAATATCAAAGGTTCTTAAAACACTCAAAAATTGTCAGGAAAGAGTCAGATTAATGGTAAAGACGTTCAAAATGGTTGAAAAATCTTGAGTGTTAGGGCTGTCATAAGAAAGGACACACACGCTCTCAATGTCCAGAACAGCGGAACTAGTTCATGTCAAACTTTCAGGATCGAGTTTGACATTTAATAAACAGGCTCCTAATCACGATGATGTTGAACCTGATGGTTCGAACACACGTGTTTGGAGGGTTCTTCGAAATTTAAAGGCTTTCGAGTTTGATGGCAGTGTGGATAAGAAATCATGTATTTTAAAAATAGATTCAGGTTCAGATGTGACCATTTTAAATTCTAAATTTGTTGAGCCACGCTGTCATCGAATTCCCCTTGATGGACCAAATTTGGAATATCCTACTGGTGAAGAAGTTCCTATCAAGTTTAAACAGTTATCCGAAATTATTTAGGCCAGCATTCAAATGCATTCAAGACGATTGTATACTTGGGTGTGACTTTTTAAGTAAAACTGGAATTACAGAATCAATAAATGAAATTTTCCAAAATATCCCAAGCACAATTGATATTAATACTGACGAACAGGGATGTTGTAGGATTATGGAATGGGCTGAGGAATTACCAGATTTGTTAAAGATGTCTTCAAAGATAATTCCCAGAATTTAGATTTGTCACAGAAACAAAATTTGCCCAGCTTTTAGTTAATTTCCAGGATATTTTCGAAGATGATGATGTTTCAGGGAAGTGTAATCTCGTTGAACACAAAATTGAACTTACTGATCCTCGTCCTATGAAACAACCAGTTCGTCCTCTTCCTTTTTCATTTACAAACAGAGATTAATCAGATGATTAATGACATGCAAGAACAAGAGTTTATTGAAGAAGCTTCTAGTTCTTGGTGTTCTCCAGTAGTATTGAAACAGAAAAAGGATGGCATTCGAAGATTTTACGTAGATTTCCGAAAATTAAATGACAAGACAATTAAAGATTCATATCCATTACCTAGAATTGGCCAAACTCTAGATAAATTAGCTGGTAAATCTTGGTTCTCGACTTTAGATCTTAAAAGCGGATATTGGCAGGTTAAGATTCGCCCAGAAGATAGAGAAAAGACAGCTTTTTCAATTGGTAATGGTTTGTGGTAGTTCATCGTTATGGCTTTTGGACTATGCAATACTCCAGCTACTTTCGAACGATTGATGGAAAAAATACTTCGGGATCTTTTAAACGATATATGTTTAATTTATCTAGATGATTTTGTCGTTATGGCTAAATCGTTCGATGAGATGCTAGATAATTTGCATACGATTTTGGTAAGAATCCAAAATACTAATTTGAAACTAAACAAAAAAAAATGTACTTCCTTTCAACGTGAGGTTGAATACTTAGAACACATTGTATCAGAAAAGGGCATAAAAATGGATCCTAAAAAATAGAGGCTATAGTTAATTGGTCAATACCTTCATGTAAAAAACAAGTAAAAAAGTTTCACAAGTTTCTGTTCTTACTATAGACGCTTCATTAAGGGATTTTCTTCTGTTGCCAAACCTCTTTATCGATTAACTGAAAAGAAAACTAAATTCGATTGGACAGATGACTGTCAGAAATAATTTTTTAATTTAAAACAACCTCTATCAACTCCGCCCATTCTAGCTTTCCCTCGTACAGATTTACCTTTCATTTTAGATACAGATGCATCTGATCATGGAATAGGTGCGGTTTTATCACAGATTAAAGAAGGAATAGAAAGAGTTATTGCTTATTACTGCCGTGTTCTGTCTAAAGCTGAGAAAAATTACTGTGGTACTCGCCGTGAATTATTAGTAGTAGTGGATTCAGTTCAACATTTCATTATTATTTATGTGGAAGACCTTTCTTTATTCGTACTGATCATTCTGCCTTGATATGGCTTCTTTCTTTCAACAACTTAGATGGTCAATTAGCCAGTTGGATAGGAAAATTAGATCAGTATAACTTTAAGATTCTACATCGGAAAGGTATTTCTCATAACAATGCAGATGGTCTCTCTAGACGACCTTGTGATAATTCTTCTTGTAGATATTGCATTAATGTTGAATCAAAATATGAAGTTGGTAATTCAGTAGGACGTATTATTTTTGAATAAATATCCCAATCGGATTGGCGAAATCGTTAACATCAGGATGATGACATTCGGGCTATTTTAAAATGTAAAAAAGAGGGTGTCAAATTGTCGTGGCAGGATATTTCTTCTGGAGATGAATATATCAAAAGTATATTTATCTCAATATGACTCATTAGTTGTTCTCGATGATATCTTATACAGAAAATGGATTTCTTCTAACTTCAAAACAAAAGTTCTTCAATTAGTTGTCCCTAGAAATTATGTCAACACTGTTTTTGAAGAAGCCGTTAATAAAACATTACAGAAAATTCGGCAAAGATTTTATTGGGCTTTTTGTAAAAAAGATGTTGAAAATTGGTGTAGATCTTGTTCAGTTTGTATTGCCAAGAAAGGTCCATCAGATAAAGGCCACAATCAGATGAGAATCTATAATGTAGGATTACCTTTTGAGAGAGTCTAAATGGATATTTTAGGACCTTTCCCGATTTCTTCTTTAGGAAATAGGTATCTCTTAGTTGTCACAGATTGTTTTACTAAATGGGTAGCAGCTTTTCCTCTCTCTAATATGAGAACAACGACTATTGCTGAAGTATTTGTTCGTGAAATCGTATATAGATATGGAGTTCCTTTGGAAGTTCACACAGATCAAGGTCGTAATTTTGACTCAAAACTAATTAAGGAACTGTCTCAGTTATTAGGAATTCGAAAGACTAGGTCAACATCATTACACCCTCAATCGAATGGTCAAGTAGAAAGACAAAACAGAACAATACTAGAATACTTATCCTATTACATGAGAGACAACCAAAAAGATTGGGATCGTTGAGTTTCCTTGTATCTTTTAGCTTACAGATCCTCGGTACACGAAACAACTGGGGTCACACCAGCAGAGGTGTACACCGGTTCAGACTTGAGACTTCCTCTGGATTTGATACGCGGATGTCCTTGAAGAAGAGGATTGTCCTAACTATGGCAGCTACAGAAACTCAAAACCAACATCAATAAAATTCATCAATCAGCTCGAAAGAACATTTTCCTCTCCTCTAAACATTCGAAAATACCTTATGACAGAACATCCAGACATGCCGACTTTCAAGAACAACAGAAAGTTTGGTTGTATAATCCTCGCCGAGTAAAAGGAAGGACTCCGAAGCTCTAAAGTGATTGGGAAGGACCTTATAAGATTCTCAAGAAGATCAATGATGTCGTTTTCTGCATTCAGAAGGCACCAAAACACAAAAAGAAGATCATTCATATTGATCGATTGGCAACCTATCACGATGGGTAATTTCTTCTGCTCTACTCACGGTTATTTTGAGCCGTGGTTTTTTCCATGAGACAGAGGGCAAATGCCACGGCAGGGATAGAGGTGAGGTACCACGGTGTGCCAACTCCCCACTTGTGTCCATGAAATATCGACAAGACTCTACCCACTGATGATAACATGATGATACCCAAAAATGACGATTCTACATATTAAGAGACGGGTCCTCTGACCGGATGAGTCAAGGATTAACCTTCTTAAAAATATACAATTTCAAAAAGATTTCACGATGATTTCAAGATGATTTCAAGAATTCAAGATGGACCAATTCAAGAAACGGGCCCTTTGACCGGGTGAGCGAAGGATCAGCCCGCTTGAAGATGATGCCATTTTGATTCGGTTTTGGAATAGGAGAATTATTCTTCAAGAGACGGGCCCTTTTGGTCGGGTGAACCAAGGATCAGCCCGCTTGAAGAAGACACCTTCTCCTTCTCTGATCTTAAAATTGTCGGAAAGACAATTTGAAAGAAGGGGGGATAATGTTATGTGTTCGTCTACCATCATCGAACAGAAGCGTTGCTAAGCGACTAGTTTGTTGTTTACGATTCGAGTTAGTTAGTTGATTCGAGACATTGTTTGTTGATAACACGTTTTATTGTGTGTGTTATGATCTTAAATAAACATATGTTATTCTTTTATAATAATAGTTGTTATTATTTATTGTATGTGTGTGTGAGGTAACAGTATGTATATACTAGGGGGGGTACTCTCCTACTCACTCCGCTCGTGAACCCCCTAATTAGTGTTCATTTATTGTGTTCTATTTTTTCCACATCACCCAAGAAGTGAATAGATGGATGCGTTTATTTAGTAGTATCTCCAATAGGCCTAATATAGAATAAAAAATACATGCTATTTTGATTTTGCTACTGTATAAGATCACTTTAACACCATGCAAACAATTTTTCGTTTGTTTCATACTTATTTTGAATTTATAACAATAGATTCACGATTACCATTTCTATTTGAAACTCATACTAAAATAAATTTTATGTACAATTCTCATTAAGCTATTAATTAACATTTCTTATAACATCATTTAATAATTTCTCCTTTATTTTATACTGTTATTGCATATATTTCATATTGAGAAAAGTTTTTTTTAATATATAAGATTACATTCACGTTAAAATTTCTTATTTTAGATTCTTTTGTTTGATTTTATTTTTATTATAGTATGTATTGTAACCCGCGGTCGGGCTGCGGGCTATTAATTGCTGAAAAGGGGGGAGATCTAAATAAACGAATGTCAAATAAACTGTCGTTTAATACATAATTTTATTATATTACCTAACTAAACTCGGACGCCAGCCGCCTACGCGGCACGTTGCATGAGACGCTTAAACAGGGGAAAATTCGCAGGCTCTCAACGAGGACAGTCGTCCCGACGCGACTCTCGTAACCTGGGGAACTCTACTCGCGCGCACTGGTACTGAAAGGTGCCCTAAAATTTTACACCAACGCGTTCGCACACACACTTGGTCGGAGGAGGAAGGGAAAAGAAAAGGATCACTGACAGATTTTCGTTTGCCACTTACAATTCGGCGGCGTGTATAACGGCGTGTTGCTGGAGAGGCAAAGTCGTGGCTGTGTGGCGTGAACGGGGACGACGGCTTGATGTTGCGGTGTGTTCGACGGCGTGGTGCCTTTAGAAGCGAAGTCGAGGCTATAACGTGGACGACAGCGTGGTGCTTGGAGAAGTGAAGTCATGGCAGTGTAGCTGTATGGCGGGGACGTGGACGACGGCTTGAGGTTGCGGCGTGTTGCTGGAGCTAGTCCCACAGGCGAGTCAGTCAAGTGTGTCTCTGGTCAGTGCCTCGCCCCTTCATCCTCGTCCTGCTTCGTACTCGTGCGCGGCGCGCATGCGTAGATGGCGGTAAAACCCGAGCGCAGCCGAGCGAGTGCGACGATTTCGCGAGTACCGTAGTCGCGGCAGTGTTTACGTGTGTGAGGGGTTAGGTTTACAGGGCTAGGGATGGGGATCATTATCACAGTGTGTGTGCTTGTTGCGGGTAGACAGTTTCTATAGTAGAAAAAAGAGAATAGTTACTTTCAACATTCTCCCCAGGTTATCGAGCTTCGCTTCAGGGGTCTGGTACCTTATAAGTACACTCTTTGTGTATGGGACAGTCCTCCTAGAGAAGCATCGATTGGGATAGACACTCTTCTATTGCTGTAAGTCTGACTATTTAGTCAGCTTGCGCTTGTTCTTGTATTATGGCTATTTGCCATGTTACAGTATCAAATCGAAACTTAAATTTAATTTTCCATTTAGCTATTGATTTAACATCTTATAAGCTCTCATAACATCATTTGAACAATTTCTCCTTTATTTTATGCTAATATAGCGCATATCGTGAAATTTAGTTTTGTTGAATGTATAAGAGTATTATTATATTTACTTAAATAACTACATTTCTTTTCAATCGTCAAGAATTTCTTTCCATACAATGTTTTCGATTTCTGACGAGTTTTGTAAATTGTTTTGTATATATATGTATATGTGTATGTGTGTGTATATATATATATATATATATATCATTTGGGTTTCTACACCTTGATAAAGCAACATATAATTGACTATGTGAGAATAATTGCTTTTTGACGTATAATCCTACATAATCAGAACTTTTGTCCCTGAGATTTATTAATGGTCATGCAAAATGCTAATATAGATGATTATGTAAAATGGGAACAAGATAATGAAATGTATTTAAAATTATTAAGTGAACTACAACCAGCTGTAAAATCGTCACATAAAGCCGGATCAAGAGAAGAACAAATTAAATATTCCAGTGAATAACCATCAGTACAAAATAAAATAAAATTTACAATGTATAATCATGCTATATATATCATTGTAAGATATATATTTATACTGGCACTTTTTTTAAAATAAAATTTGAATAATTGAGTTTGCAATAACACTGTTTCAATTATTTTTGTCAATTTGAGCTCGAAATATTATTGGAGTGCGTTTTAGTAATAAAGATTAGTTTTCGCGAGTACTTTGAGTTAATACCTTATCGAGTATGTAGATAAACCGTGGAGGAACGTGAAGGGACTGTGTGAAGGGACTGTGAGGGATGTGGAGGGACGTGGAGGGATATGTCTAAAACACATAATGGAAAAACGGTGAATTTTACGTTATTTTTTACGTTATATTGAGGAGGGTTCTTTGCGGTGGGACGCGGAGGAACGCGGAGGGATGCGGAAGGATGCGAAGGGATGCGGAGGGTATGGGTTGGAAGGGCCTTACAAGTATATATATATATATATATATATATATATATGTGTATCGGTTGTTTCCAACCAGCATTAAAGAAATCCACAATAGTACAATGAGAACCGATAAAGCGTGACAAAAGAAATAGTAATCCCTGGTGTAATAAGTACCTTAACCATTCCTATTGGTTATTTCCGAGAGAACTTTAAAAAATC
>JAYJLV010101089.1:0-10000 GCA_036873485.1 Torymus texanus | reverse complement strand
TTCTCTCTTTCTTACTCTTCCGAAGGCTCGCCGCGCTTCCTATACTGGCGAACCTCTTTCTCTCGAAATCTGACACCTGATGTATATAACGTCCTCCTCGACTTTTTCTCTCTCTTTTTTTGTTTTCTTTTTTGTATATATACGTGTGTGTGTGTGTATATATATATATATGCGAAATCTTTCGGAGGAATCCTTTTACGTTTTGGCTATTTTGAATGGCTCTTCTTCATTCTTTTTTCTTTTTTAAGGTCAGGAATGCGAATCGCTCTTTTTTAATTTGCATCGGAACGCGCAGTTCTGGAAAGTATCGAGGGATTTTTTTGTGTTGTTTCTTCACAATGTGTATACTTCTTTGAAGTGTGAATCGCTCGCATGATGCAAGTTACGTGTAGCTCTGACATTGTTTATATCTCTTACTTGAAGTTTCGCGTTATCTATATAATACTCTTGGCAATGATATTGATTTATCAATGCTGCGTATTTTTTTCCCGTAACCTAATTTCACTTTTTCGAAGTAACGCGAGCTGGTTACGTCATGGCGTGTGTAGCATACAGTGGTTATTTAAACGGAGGAAGAATATTATGAATGGTAACTATTGCGCGATGCAGTATGAAGGAAATGCATTTTCTCGACGAAAATAAAGTATTTATCGCAGTAATGCAATGAGAGCTGAGTTATCGTAAGATTAATTCGTTCTATGAGCGAGTATGACTTGTATTTCATTGATTATTGCGCGTCGCGTATACGTTCATTAAAAGAAAAGATGCTGTGTTTATGTCAAAGGAAAATTATTAACTACGATTGATCAAAAATTTTTCAATTGAGTTTTTTTAATTCTTGATTTATGTAACTACAACGAGGATCGAAGAATATAGATATATTTAAATGGAATAATTGGACGATATTATTTCTGCATCTATAATTATTCTCACATTGATTGACGACAGATAATAATACTAATAGAAAGAGAGAGAGAGGGAGAGAGAGAGAGAGCGTGACTATTTTTAGCCGTGTGAATTATGAAATGGCATGCGCGTACTTTTTTTTCTATACACTCGATGTTATTGTGTAAGTGAACAAATAATTAGTATTTGAATTTAAATAAATGTATTACGTGCTATCTGACGTGACCGTTGAGCTTATGACGCAATTGTTTTATTAGTAGGATGGCATGAAATATACACACTGCACACAAAAATAACAAACCGAATGTTTGACTCTATATTGCGCTTTTATCACTCGATAATTATTATTTTTATTTTATATAAGTGAATAAATATTGACGCGAAGAATGAAGTATATAGGAACAAAAACAGACGTAAGAAGCCTATCTAAAATATTTGTTTATCCAATTAAATTAGCGCCAGCTGAAAAAGCTAATAAAAAAACCTCTCTAAACACAATCACGTCAACCCTCGCACAATTTTTTTTTTTCCTGATCAATGCACTTCTCGCTATCAATGCGCAGCCGCAGTTTTATGCTCCCGCGATTACTTTCTATCGTGTTTCCAAGTAATTTTCCTCAGTAGTATCAAGTAGCAGTGGGTCAACAGAGTACACGACTATGATGATGTACAATGTCGTCGTCGTCGTTTGTCGTCAACGTTATACTCCCTCTCTCTCTTCTTTTATTATCATTCTAAAGAGTGAAGCACGATAATTCACCCGAAGTTGCACTATATTTCTCTTATATCACATTCTATATGGCACGATGATTGTGCACTTTTTCTCACCTGGAAAAATTCACCGCTCGCGCACTCTCTTCTCACTCGAACGCTTCTTCTGCGCGTCTCTGTCGCGCTTTCGCAATGCTGTGTTTTTATTACATAAGCCGCGAACTCACGCACAAACAAAGCGCACAATATATATATATGAGTTTCATGAATGCGTCGCGCGCGAAGTTTTACGATTTTTCGAATTTTACAAGCGCAATATAGCCGTAGTTGTAAATGTTCGCAGGACAAGAGCGAGCGAGGGAGAGAGAGAGAGAGAGAGAGAGAACGAGACTAATCATTTTCTCGGGAGTCCGACGAGAGGTTACAGGATTTATGTTTCCGGGAGTAACGGGCGATTCTTTTTTGTCGTTGTGTTTGAAAATAAATTAGAAAGGAAAACGTCAAAGTGATCGAGTGCGTTTTAATTTTTCCGTAAGAGTGTATACAAGTGGTTAAGGAATGTAATAAATTGTAAAAATTTTTTTCTATCTTAAATAGTTTATGTGTGATGGTATAGTTTTTTGACACTCAAAAAAACTCTAATTACGTGCTATAAAGAAGTTGGAGGTAAAAGAACTTTTTCGATATTGACGGTTCTGTGGACGGAAAAAACTTTGAGGTTGGATGTAAGGTCCCTGTCAAAAGTTAGTTTTTCACGTTGAAGCTGTGATAAATAATTATGTAAAGCAATTGATTCGTTTTTACTTCTCACTGTCTGTATATAAATAAAGTTGGAATATTATAGGCTTTAACAAAGTGAAAAGTAAAAGCAAAACTGTAAAATTGAACCTTCACGTAATAACGACTTAAAAAATTGAAGTGCCGATTTTACAATTTTGCTTTGACTTCTGATTTTAAAAGCTTATAATATTCCAATTTCATTTATACATGTATAAGAATTAAAAATTGATCAATTGCCAATCTCAATATCAAAATAACAAACTAACTTTTGTCAGGGACCTTACGTTCATCACAACCTTAATGAAAACAGCTCGAAATTTTCCAGAGCGGAAGAAAAATATGTTGTTTCTTCTCAAGAGATATTCTCACGATATATATACTTTAGCGTAGTTTCGCGTTCTGGTAGCTAGGAAAAATCTCGTTAGAAATAAATTATTTATAGCGCTTATTAGTTCGGTTATTGCAGTAATCCTAGCTGTATAATTACACCTTATTTTAGCGCGAGATCAATCACGACTATGCTTTATACCAATATTTTATAATCAAAGAATACCATTACACCAGCAGCAGTTACGTTATTATGTAACGACAACAACACTATATATATACACACTTATATCCTTGAATCGCACTACAATTTTCATTACCACGGTATAATAACCCGCGTAAAGACTTTTCTTCAAAGTCAAACATATAAGTCTCGACGTGCCAATATAACGTAGCTCCTAAAAATCAAAACGCCATAACTCGTTCATTTAACGCTCTCCAGCATCATCATCTAAGCGTAGCTGCTCATGCAAGGTCACTCGTGCGCATTAATATTTACCAGCCTCTCTCTAGTTTTTTTTTCTTTCTCTCCCGTATTATATCTCACAGACAATCAAACCTCGTCGTAGCTTGTTAACTCGCGCGGCAATTTTTAATAGCGAACCGCGAACCGCGTATTATATATATATATAAAAAAAAGTCGAACACAAATTCTTCTGAGAGAACAAGAGATATAGAGAGAAAGAAATAAATGTCGTTCAACAGAGTGGAAGGTACGTTCTTGCTTTATTAGTTGCGCATGAAATACGAATTTTCCAGTCCTTAGCCCGCATTAATCGTCGAATGCACTGTACTGCATATTCTCGTAGCTGTAGCGTATAGATACAGAGTAGAGGAAGTGAGCTCGTGTCGCATATTTAATTAGCGATGAAGAGGATGGTCACGGTAGATGGATTAACTGGGTCGCAGCACAGCACAAGTACTGACGCGTTTTCTCTCTCTCTCTCTCTCTCTCTTGCTCTTGCTCTTGTATATATGCGCAAGTATACATACACTGCTGCTCGCCTGGATATATTTATTCTTAGCTTTCCCTCTCGTCGTGTCTATCCGCTTTTCCGCGGTATGCTGCTGCAAGGGCAGCGATGGTGCGCTTCGACATCAACATATCGACCGTGATGCCATGGTATAAGAGAGAGAGAGAAAGTTAGCCGATGTAGATTTATTACCCCTTCCCTTTTCTTTTTCCTCTCCTCGTTCGTTCGTCCTGTGCTTACGCATCACAAGAATTTCTCTCTCGTCGCGTGAGAGTATATTTATATACACAACCGCGTTAATTGATGAGTTTACGCGTCGCGCGGAAGCGCATTTTATATGATTAAAGTGAATTTTTTTTTGTCAAGCGGAAATTTCTATCTTGATGATGCAGTTCTTGTATATTGCTGCATATAGATTCTTGTGATTAATGGAGAATTTCAATTTAGCGGGCAGTAGAGGCTGGTATAAATTTTTAACAGATTGGCAAGACACTTTATAAAGCTCTGCTATATATTCAACGACAACGAAGCGTGGCTCAAATAATTGAAAAGGTCATTGACCCTCGTGTGTAAATATATATTTGCGCGCAAAACTATTACGATGACAAGCGACGCGGTAGATTGGAGGGGAATTAACTGTTATTATAAATATTTATTGTGCAAATAATGACAGAAATTTTGGAAAATGTGACTTTTACGTCACGTGCGGTGATTTACAAAACACACACGTACTAGGAATAAAGATAGTGAAAATAGTTATTAAGTTTCTATTAATAAAAATTAGAGAATATCTTCAAATATTTCTTTATTATGTAGGTCTAAACGTTATCCGTCATCTATAATTTAATTTGTGGCATACTTTAAAGAAGATTCTAACGAGATTTTTAGCTGAAAGTAGGATATAATTGAGCGTGAAATGTAATTTACCGGCAACACTAACTTACTTAACGTTGACATGGGCTAGTTCTTGGAAGTTCACGAGCGATACGCTATGATTTTTATGACGAGTTTCACGCAAATTTAACATCTAATTACCCTCTTGATCGCGTAACACTCTTTTGCACTTTAGCAGAAGCTTTTTTAATATTCTCATACCACTCCTTCTAAGCTCAGACTTAGGCGATCAGGTTTGCAATGAAAAATCCGCGCGAATCGCGAGAATAGATCGCGTGTATTTCGAGTGTTCTATAAATACTCGTTCTTTATTTATAGATCACTCTCTTTCTCTCACTCACTCTGCCGCGTACAGATTATGTGTATACTAGACGAAGAGATTAGTCGGACTTATCGAAACATCGGACGCTGTATACCGTAGGAACACTTACCCGTATATATACACATTAATTATATTGGACAATTTTTAGCTTGTTTATCGTGCATGATGTACGCTAAAGTAAACGATTACGTGTTTTCACGCGATTAACGCTGTGATCGCGGTTATTGACGAAAGAAATAAATCGAGTCATTATCAATTTTTATTGTCCCAAATATTTCCAATTAAAGATACTAAAAGCGATTACCGCGAATTCGACGTCGGCTCAAAATATTATCGTCCTTGATTAATGCAAGCATCGATGAGATAAAAATATTTTTTTGCACGGTCTGTTGCGTATTATATACGTGTATATGTGTATAAGTTTGTGAAAAAATAAGGTGTTCAAGATCGGGTTATATATAGAAGTGCACCAACGAAAGTAGTACAAAAATAATCGTTGTATACGAGTTATGACTCCTGGAACAGTATAGGATATTATATTTTAAAGCGACTTTGAATAGTTACAACTTAATTGGAAACTCGCTTGGTGAGAGCATATTTTTAGAGATTACGTAAGCACAGTAAGTTTCGCTCTTTTTCTCCAGCGTCACGACCTTGATAGGGTATAATATTAAAAAAAAAAGCGTTATAAAAAAAGAAACCGTTAAAGTTATTATTAAAGAACATTATTTAAATTTAAAGTCGACGCAAATCGTCCTTTGCGTTTGAATTACTCGTCAATATCAATCCAAGTTTCAATGCAAACATATATGCTGTGTATACATAGGTAAATATTATTTTAAAAAATTTTACATTGATGGAAAAATGTGGGGAAAAATTACCATATTTTCTCGTATGTTGGCAATATTAACCAAAAATACAAATTTTTCCCATAAAAACATAGTAATTTTTACTGTGTTTCTAGTAATTTTTTACTATGTTTCTAGTAGTTTTTACTATATTTCAATGGAAAAATTTTCAATATCAAGCAAAAAGGTTGATATTGCAAAATTACTAGAAAACATGGGAATTTTTCCCCATATGATTCTATCAGTGTATGCTTTCAAAGGCATCATTAGTGTATAGTGAGGTACGTATATATATATACATACCTCACTATATACCTAATTTAAGCTTTTTACCAATCTTTTGGCATTTTTTACTAAACTTTTTGTAAAATTTATAAAACTTTTAGTAAACAATGTTAAAACTTTTAGTAAACAATGTTAAAACGTTTTGTAAAAAGCTTAGGTTTGCCAGTCTGGCTCCGGGTTACTTGACAGTTTGGTAATTTTTACTGATTTCTTTTTCTCCATGTATACGTGCATATAATATCACTATTATATCTTGACTTTTCAATAACACTGCGACATTGAAGTTTTTTATTAAACTTTTTTTTTTTTCGACCATTTATAGGTTTTGCACGGAATTTTTGTATTTTCAAAGACGACTCGTAATTTCACCTTATATAATAGCACCGTAAATTACAAAGAATGAATAACAATTGTAGCTACATCAGTACTTATAAGAAAACACTTTGTCATTGGATTCCTCGAACAAATCTGCTCGTCAATAAAGCTACGATGAAGTTTTTCTGTATTTCTGAAAAAAGAAAAAAAAATGGATGGACAAGTAGGCTATTATACCAGAGTGAGACGCACTCGTCCACAGTATAATCACTAAGGCAATATAATCTCCCGACCGACTATAATCTCGTCTAATAACAAAGTCTCATTAGCGCACACTGTACTTTCCCATTACCGCTCTATACTCAGGATATATCCGGAGAACAACAACAAAAAAGGAGCGATTTTATCGTCCTATCAATGAGTTTTTAAATAAAACATCGTGTCTCCTTCGCACTGGTACATAGTATAGCAGTAGCAACAGCAATTTCACGTCGTCGATTTTCTATATCCCGGAGCCTCGCACAGCTTCTAAATAAAGAATCGCTTGATGCAAATGACTGAATGAATAATTAAGAGAGTTTTTAAAAATAAACCGCACCCTTGTACGCGTGCAAAAAAAAACCGTGAAGGGGAAGAGTGCGCGCGTCGAACGTAAACGCTTTTAACGCGCGCGCAAAAGATTTGGTACGCGTTTGCTCGCAATCGTTCTGTCGATTAAGCGTCAGATATCATCGCTCGGCATATGCATATTATATATAATACATATATACACACACACACGTATGTGCTTACGTTTGTGTTAAAGACAGCGAGATGAGTTAATCCCTCCCCCACCAGAGTCACCCTCGTCATCGTCGCTCATCTGGATAATTAAAGTCAAGACGCGACCGAGTGTCGATTAATCGATCGACCTCTCGCTCTCTTTTTTCCCTTTCTCTCTCTTGCTCTCTTTCTCTTTCTCTTTACAAACGAGGGTCTTATAAATCATCATCCAAGGCGTTCGTTCGTTCGTTCGCTTGAAACGAGTGAAAACGAGAGGCGCACGATGATGATGGTCGTGCACTTCATTATCTAATCGTCGTAGCGCCGTCGTCGCTCTCTGAAAGAGTTTGCTCTCCCCACGCTGTTCGTGCGTATAGAGATGCCAAGAGAGAGAGAGAGAGAGGGAGAAAGAGAGAGAGAGACGAGAGGTAGAAGAGAGGGAGAGGTAAAAAAGAAGAATGCAAAAAAAGAAAATAAAATGCAAAAACTGCTGCGCAGTCGTCGACTTGCTCACTCACTTGCAAGAGAAACTACGTCGTAGTTTGTCGCATGTTGTACGTATATAGATATGTATATAGCTGCCGTTGTATGACAGTATTTGATCGACGATGCAGCAGCCGCTGCCGTGAAGTTAATGTATGCATACATGCGTACATATGCATCATGTATAGTGTATATGGGCGGATGTGTTGCTCGAATTGCAGAAAAAAGCGTATGTCGAATTTTGAAATTTTAATCGATCGATTGCGAAACGTACCCCGTTTGTATGTTATATGTATATATGTACGTGTGATGATAAAACGACGTACGATTGCCGATGTGTGTCTTCTCTCGTGCAGTGTATGACGAGAGGGTGAAAGAAGAGAAGCTGCGTTCGAATGAATGAAATATATAAAGTGCCTCGCAAAGAGCGCTTTGGCTAAATGATAAATGATTGTAGAATTAATAGTATCCGGTTATCTATAGTGACTCTCACTTCTACAAACAAATAATTAACATATTATCTGAGATCCTCGTAGCGTGTAAAATTTGGCAATTATATACATGGATTTCGTAGCAACGATTTTTAACTATATACTTTACGTAATGTATCGCAAAACGAAATCGCCTCGCTGTGAAAGCATATTATATGTATATACGTAAAGAAAAAAATGTTTATACAAGTTATGACGGTGCATACAATGTTTTTCCTCTCGAAAGTGAAAAATACGCAACTTTTTTACAACCCGCCTCAGATTAGCACGAGTTATCAGTATATGGGCCCCGATAAAAGCCTCCCGATCTCCACAACAACGCCGAGCGGTGAAATTTTTCGTTATTCTTACTCGGTTGCTTTATCGCTGCATCGCATCAAAATAAATCACTAGGCATTTTTCAACTCGCTTCGTCAAAAAGAAAAAGAAAAAGAAAAAATGCAAAAACTACAGGACACGTAGTCGTAGCCGCGTCGTCAATTATAATTGGTGCTGATTGGAGAGCGAACGACTCTCCGAGAATATTTATCCCGTTATCGAGAGTCCGTCTTGTTGCCTGCGTTCCTCTGGTTCTCTTTAGGCCTATGTGTGTGTGTGGTATATATATGCGTGTATACGAGGCCAAGGTGGAACAACGGTTCCTCTCGCACAGAAAAACGCTGAGCAGTATATATATACTAACCTACCATCATACACACCCCGAGGGCGCAGGAGGATATTATATGCGTATACGATCTTGCTAACTTGATCCGTGCCCGTGCGACTCAAAACACGCGATAACCTTGCTACTTATTTTTGGCTTTTTTTTTTTTTAATCTTGTTGGCTTTTAATTTGACCGACTTGGGTGATTTTCGACGGAGAATGTTTTTGTAAATGATGATGACCTCATTTTCATGAAAATTGTGAGATTAATTTTAAACAATTTTTTAGCGTATACTTTTTCCAAATGATGCATATAATATGAGTAATGTTTTTTTTCTACTTACGTTACCGTTCCATTAACTAAATTGAAATTATAATTCATATAATTCTGAAATATTTACTCTCTGTTATGAATTCTGTTGTTAACGCGTTATTGTTGATCAATATCGATGTACGTATTGAATGTCAGTAAAATAGTTATTGTAACATTTAAATAAATTTTTTACGAGCCTATATAAAACTGTTATAAAAATCGTGTGGACGAACTACCTGCGCCTTTTTTTTTACGGGCTTCGAATGGCACTCGAAAAAAAGTAGTTACGTATTCCGTCCCACATGCAAACCGCAGAGCGAAAAAGGATTTCTCTCTCGTTCCCCCCCAAATAGCTCTGCTTTTGTCCCACTTCAATAAAGTTTATTAAAGAGAAAATAATATTTGAATATCTCGACGTTTTTGTTTTACAAACACTTTTGTAACCATCCGAATGAGCGATTCAAAACAGTATGATGAGAAGTCACTGTCAAATCGTAACGGTAACCATATATATATATAAGATCTAAGAGAACTCTATCAACTTTATCGTTCTAATAAATATAAAATCTCAGTGTATTTTCGATTACCCCCATCGAAAAAAAGGTTGAATTTTATAAGAGCCACCGTTAATCTAATCACGCATGATAATCAACAGACCTGGGCGTTATTTAAATTATCGAGCGCGTCGTCAACGACGGCAAAAAGCTAAATGCAGCTGCTTTTTACGGTCTTCCCCTTCCAAGCCGTCGCGCGCGCTTAGTCAAGGCCAACTGCCTTATCTGCGCATTGGTGAAAAAAGAGAGAGGAGCAACAGTCGAAATTTACACGTCTCGATAATGAAGAATTCCAGTGTAGGCCACCAGAGCCGACGAGTAAAAGAGAGAGAGAGAGAGAGAGAGAGAGAGAGAGAGAGAGAGAGAGAGAGAGAGAGAGAGAGAGAGAGAGA